>MU189748.1:7360-49256 GCA_016904865.1 Pissodes strobi | reverse complement strand
ATAATCATATATTATATGTGTTGCATCTGCCGGCGCGCAGAGAGAAATAAAAAATGCAAAAGTGAAGGCGAAGAGAAAGATAGACTATGAAGAGAAAGATAGACTATGAATGTTGCATCTCGCCGTCTGAATTAATTTATGGCGCCGCACGGAGTAAACCCATGAGGTCTCTCATTATTTATTGTTATAGCATTGTTAGTTTACAAGCAAAAAATATGGGATTTGCTCTATTACCTGGTCAAGACATAGGCGAAACTTTTATAAAGAATAGTATTTTCTCATTTATGCCTTCCTTTTTTGTCAAATGAATGTTATATTTAAAAAAGACCACTTGTTAACCAAATTTTTGCCCGGCTGAAACCGAGATATTTACGTTTAAAATTATTTTCGGCCATAAGGGCTAATGGAAATGATTTTTTTAAAATAATTATAAAAAAATACTCCCTACAAAGACCTTTTTGCGCTTTGGACCAAAAAATAACTATGTTTTTCTCTATACGGTGGTATCAATATCTCGATTTTTGTAGATAGTGCCCTTTTGCACAGTCTAATTTTGTATTACCTCCGGAATAAGGGTTACCTTATCATGTACTTCCATCCCTGAAAAATTCAGCTTGTGACACCGAAGTGGGAGGCAAAGTCAAAATTAGTTTGGGTTAGTTGGGTTCTACACCCTACTATGACCAGGGCACGAGACTGTGGAAGGCAACTAAGCTGCTGACCAGCTCCCAGGGAATGGTGCACAAACTGCCTTTTGCGGGCCTGAACCATTCTGTGGCATCATTAGTAGTATTATAAAACGAAATAAAGATAAGAAATTAATGAGAAAAAAATTAGAGAAATGCGGTTTTCGGCGAAAAAAAAAGTTGGAAAAAAAGAAGAAAAAAAATTAAAAATGTGAGACAAAAGTTGAGAAAAAAAGCTTTAAAAAACAAAAATTCAATTCCTGTGTGCTTATAAAGGTAAGGCACATAATTTTTTTTAGGTTATGTTTGTAGAAAGTTTTTTTTTTCGTTTTGGGCAGTTGGGTTAGTTGTTGGTTGCGCCCTCGTAGCGAGCGAAGGGCCATGTGTAAAGTGACATATTAGACATTCTAAAATAGTAAACAAACGCTTAAGCCGAGTGTAACGCGAAATTAAGAGAATCCTCGGCATAAGGATGGAGGGTGGAATTCTTTCTCATTTCGTTATAAGAAGTTGATGATGTCACGTATGTCGGTCTGTCTGTTTATTTATTTATTTATTCATTAACGTAATCACCTTTACAAGTTGTACAAATACTATTATAAAATAAGTCTTTTAGCGTTAGTTTAGACTTAGCACCAAAAAAAAGTACTTGATTATAAGTATTTACATGTATTTTACTGCAGTTAAAAAGAAATCTTATTTACTGGATTAAACATAAAATACAGTGTGCTACATTGTGATAAATGCAGAAGAGATGCATTATGCGTTTTATAACCAGGAACATGTAAACTTAAAGCTGAAAAACATTCAGGACTAGAAGTGTCATTATTCAATATGTTGAAAATAAAAAGAAAACATCATAATACTCCCTTCTACGCTTAAGTGACTGTAAACCTAAATAGGACAATGTTTCACCGACTGTCAGGTAAATCCCTTTACAGTTAAATTTATATTTTGCAAATGAAGCAATTTTTTTTTATATATTTTGAAGACGTTTTATATATACATTAAAATAAGGAGACATCAGATTGGAAAATTCTATTACTTACATAACTTATATAAAGAATAAAATTTTAAGAGCATTAATATGAGTAAAGTTTTGGCAGATTCTTTTAACAAATCCCATCGTTGTATTACTGCGACCAATAATTTTATCAAAATGTTCTATGAATGTCAATTTATTATTAAAATAGACATCCAAATCCATAATAAGCATTTACTTCTTTCAAAAGGATGTCATTCAGGCTATAAGCCAATGGAAATTCAGTTCTTAACCTACCACAAACGGATAGAATAGTATATTATTTTATATGGAGGAAAAGTGACACTTTTCATGGCGCGCTGGTAATAGAGAGCAAGCCATGAAAAGTAACTTTTCCTCCAAATAAAATATGCTGTTTTTTCTTCAAATGTCGACAAATTAGTGCAAAAACATCTCTTTTTAATAGTAATAACCGAGAATGGTTTGTTATACTCTGGTAATAATATCTAATTATTATTAAAGATAAGTGAGTTCGCAAGGCGGCTTAGACCGGTGTCGGTGAATAGGCACAGGTTGTTGCTATAGCAATGTAACATAAAGCTGTCAGTGGACAATGTCAACAATAATTATTTTTTTAAAATTGCGTCTCCGATTGCGTTTTAATTCCGTATTGATAAGCAGTTATTGAGTAAGTTCGATTAAATAATAACCAATTTGTTCCTAAATTAGTGATTTTTAGAAATGCAGTCACAAATTGAGTGATAAATACAAATTGTAGTTTAATAAATCTTGAATTGTTGACGCTTATTTTTTGTCTGTTTGTATTAGGTTTGTTCTAGCAGCGATTTCAAACGGTTTCAAACCATCCGGAGTTTGCGCATAACGATATAAGCGTCGCTTATATCGCTATGCGCAAACTCCGGATGGTTTGGAACCGTTTGAAATCGCTGCTAGAACAAACTTAATGTATCTATGTTGCTATGACAACACTTTTACCTCCGCCGGCGGAAAAGTGAAAAGTAAAGCTCCGGCGGAGGAAAAACGAAACTTCACGGCCGCCTACACAATCGAGTAATGATGGATTTACTGACGTTTGAAGAAAAAAATATATTCTACTGTTTAATTTCATTTCATTCTTGCTGCGCCATCTGGATATTTGAGCGACATCATCCAGAAGATTCTTTATATCCAAAGTTCAGGTTTATTTAGTAGAGCATAATTTAAAATCATCAGCAAATAGTAAATAATTTGACTTTAATTTATTACCTATGTCATTTATAAAAAGATTAAAAAGCAGTGGACCGAGATGAGACCCTTATGGCACACCAGAACTATAGTCTGTAAACCGAGCGTTGATCGTTACGTCATAAATCCTGACGTCAGATCAGTTTTGAAGCATGTCCTGAATTGATTCACAAGAGTCTTGGGAGGAGCATAACTTACCCTTCGCGCATGATCCATTTCGTGTCGGTAAAATAGACGGCTATTGTCGATATCGAATGTGAGGTTAGATAGGACGCTGAATTCAAAACCAAAACAATAACAAACAACATGTCATAATCATGAACTCGTGATTCACAGATTTAATTTAAAGAAACTAACCGATGAACATGTCGTTTTTCACTCTGGTAAGATAATATTTGGATCTCCAATATGAATATTTTAATTTTATGCAATCTACTTTGTTTTAGGTGAAGAAAAAAGTCTCGTGAGGTTTGCAATAGGAACTTAAATTAACAACACAATACAAACAGAAATATTCTAGTGTTCTAGTAAAATTCCAGCAGAAATTCTTAGATATACAGGGGTCTTGTTATCGTGTGTGTATGAAAACATATCTAAAACCTGCGAAAGTTCGAATAATAAGTGGAATCTTTGCTACAAGAAAAGTTATGTAATTATGCATGTGATATGTGGTTAATTGAAGAAACATTCAACTCAATGTACTGTGAAACAAACTTGGCTGTGAAAATAGTGTATAAAGATCACATTTTTAATATCAGATATGCAACTGAAACGTGATTTGGACTTTTTCTTTACCAATTAATTTTTATTTGTCATACGATTGTGAACTTGTAAGCATCTGTAAAGTGCAGTAAACAAATTAATAAAAGGAGAAATTTACCATTGCAGTAAACTTTGGCATATATTCAAATTTGACTCTAAATGCAATTTTATTCTTCGGTTAGCTACGGTTTTTCGGTTTTTGTTGTCTTATCATTTAACTAATCATTTCACATTATAACAGTTTCTGTAGTTAATAAAACTGAAAGACCTCAAACATGTAGCTTTTCTTTAGTTTTATACATGTAGGTAAGTAAGTTTTGTTTATAATGCAATGGTTCAAACGCTTAGATTCGTAAAATTTTATTTAATTTTTGTACAAGTTTTGCTTATTATGTAGCTGTAAATATCGCCATTACGGCCTTAGTTCAAACTTTTAATAATATTTATGCTATTTTTAACATAGGACATATCCTATAAAATATATTAAATGGGCGATGGTATAGCATAATATTGTATTTGAGTCTGTTGTACTTCAGTTATAACCAAAATTAACTAAAGTAACTTAAACAAAGTAGAGTAGATTGACACCATAAAATAAAACAAGTATGAGAGAAAACGAAAACAATGCTAATTTATTTCCAAAGAACGAATAATAAGTAGTAATAATTCACTCATTATAAAAAAACCATACCACACAATCGATGGAAAGAGATGTTGTAATTTAAGGTTCTTGTATCATGTTTTACGTAAGGGGTCATAGTATCTTCTGTGCTTATGAGCACACTATTTCCTGCTCATCGCTAAAATAATACTCATCATCTGAGTGACAAGAATTGAGATCGATAATGACCGGTAATATATACAAAGCATCTCTCCTTTTTCCAGTCCTCGCTAATTGTATTATAGCATTTGTGTGATGAACATAATTTCTCCATTTATTTGGTGTAATCTAAAACAGATTCTCTTATAAAATAGCAATATCTAAAAGTTAGACCAGATTCTTACCTTTTGAAGTGCTTCATTCCACAAATTTAAAACAGCTTCGCTTGTGACAGAATGTATCGAACTCATACATCTGCTTGTGACAGCATGTAGCGAACTGATACAAGCCTCGTAGCAAAGCTTGCATTTTGACCATACCATCTCAATAGGATTATATTAGCAGATCAGTAGATATCTGCACTATGTCAATATTCATCAGATTCGTTTGCAATGAACGCAGTGTGAGATGTTCGCCTACAATAAAACCGAAATAATGAATAAATTATTTAAAATAATGAAAAATTAAATGCAGATTACCTTTCTCATACATGCTCTCCTTATAGTATGGCCATGAACTTTGTGAAGAGA
The DNA here is from genome assembly GCA_016904865.1 of Pissodes strobi. Lineage (NCBI taxonomy): Eukaryota > Metazoa > Arthropoda > Insecta > Coleoptera > Curculionidae > Pissodes > Pissodes strobi. The sequence continues at coordinate 44,231 of MU189748.1, read as the reverse complement.
CTCTCCATGAGAGGAAATAATAGCAACATTTGCCTTGGTTTTAAAGTCAACAAGTTTCTAGACTGCTTTTCAATGCATTCTTTGCACAGTGGCTGAAGATATTCCTAAAGCATCAGAAACTCTCTACAACAAATAATCCTACTCTTTATATATTGTAAAAACTGCACTTTTGTATCAACTTACATTAGGTATATACTGCACTCACGGGTAAAAGCGTTTTTCCTGCTGCTTTTTCGCGATTAAAATAGTCTATTAGTTTTAAAATGAGCACTTGCTCATTTTCAGTGTACTGATGTCCAGGCATTTTCAACTGCGATAACAATCACAAATAAAAACAAAAAAATACGTTGGAGGGACTTCAAAAAGTAAATAAATATATATTTGACACTTTGACAGATGAGGAATTTCATTAAATTCATCTGATATCCTAGCATGCGCAGCTCAACGTACGTCCGTGACGTCAAATTTCTGTCACCCCCGATTGACGGTGGTATGAGAGAGAAAGACAAGGTATGACGTAACGATCAACGCTCGGTTTACAAACTATAGCACACAATTCACTTGATAAAAAGTTATCCACAATGACTTGTTGTAATTGGTCCGTAAGATACGACTTCATCCATTTTAATAACGACCCTGTATTACCATAAACTGACACTTTGCCATGCGTATGACTAACTTTGGCAAATGCTTTACTAAAGTACGTGTAAATAACATGAACCTCAACTCCTGCCACTATTGCACCAGAGATGTAATTGGTGTATAAAAACAGGTTTGCATCTACAGACCGGCCAGAAATGAACCCATGCTGCCGAGATATCAAAAACTTCTCAAAAACACTAGAGAGCTTTAGCTCAACACCAAGTTCAAACAGTGTAGGCATTACTGAAAGTATACTAATGAGTCGATAGTTTCGAGCATCAGCCTTATTCCCAGATTTAAAAATATGCTTTGCATTCGAACTTGATCCGAATAAGCTGAGGAATAAGCCTTTTCCTATTAATTAATATCTTACGGTTATTATATATAGAATAAGTACAGGGTGATCTCCTATAATGTCGCCCCCCTTTAACTTTTGTATTTTAAGTGTCTCAAAAAAAATAAATGTATGGTTATGTAGGTACTGAAAAATACTTTTTTTCTGCGTATAAAAAATATTGGAAAAATGATCAGTATACAGGGAAAAACAAAAAGTTAATTTTTTTTCAATGGAACACCCTATATATGAATTTATTTTTCGATTCCTCGTAAAATTCTAAGCATATTTTATGTATGATGTTGTACCTCTAGAGTTAATAGTTTCACAGCTATAAACAGTTGAAAATCGGTACTTTGGCTACTTTTTACCTTGGTAGCAAGGAGATCATTAGAGATGGAGTAAAATAAATTTCATATTCCTATCTTAACTTTTCAAGAGCTATCTGACGGTACTAAATGGCAGGCGGTACCATGGGTACCAAATCTGGTACCTCGGTAGGTACCATAAGTTAGCACCATCAGATAGCTCTTGGAAAGTTAAGATAGGAATGTGAAATTCATTTTACTCCATCTCTAATGATCTCCTTGCTACCAAGGTAAAAAGTAGCCAAAGTACCGATTTTCAACTGTTTATAGCTGTGAAACTACTAACTCTAGAGGTATAACATCATACATAAAATATGCTTAGAATTTTACGAGGAATCGAAAAATAAATTCATATATAGGGTGTTTCATTGAAAAAAAATTAACTTTTTGTTTTTCCCTGTATAATGATCATTTTTCCAATACTTTTTATACGCAGAAAAAACGTATTTTTCAGTACCTACATAACCATACTTTTAATTTTTTTGAGACACTTAAAATAAAAAAGTTAAAGGGGGGCGACATTATAGGGGATCACCCTGTACCTACCCCTTTTTCCAATTTATAGGAAATTTTATGACATAACATATTATGACATTAATTTTCAGCCTCGTTTTCAGTTAGAAAATGAATATTAATAGGTATCTATATGAGCGAATCTATAGGTTATCAACAAAAACTAAATCTGAGCCCGAGTATTAGCCAAAATGATAACGATTGCCAGTCGAATAGCCTGGCTTATTTATAAGCTAGTTCTAGAGATATTTTAAAATATTTCTCAAATACTGATTTTTATTTTAATCTTTTCATTAAATAAATTTGAAAAATTTAGAAGATTTTAATAAATGTAGAAGGAATTGCAATACATGGATGAGGAATTTCGAGGAAATGGAAGAAATAAAAGAGGAAGTTCCATAATAGTATGAGGAATTCCAAGGAATTTCGAGGAATTCCGAGGAATTTCAAGAAATGCAAGAGGAATTTCAAGACGCAAGAGGAATTTTGAGGAATTTCGGCGCATTTTCGGAAATTCTGAGGAATATCTAATTTTTTACTTAAAGAAAGGAATTTCAGTGTACATAAATTGAGTACTTATTTCCCCCTCGGGTAAAACACTTATCTGGGAAGTGGCTCTGTTTCCATGTACAACTCTCTTTTCATCCTCCTGCTTTCTGCAAAACGGAGTTTCCAGAAGAGATATAACAGTATCATGCACATGATTCATACCGCAGTCTGGTTTTAGGAAACACCTCGAAAAACACAAACATTAAACGAGTAGTGTTTACTATGCTTAAACACCGAATCACTAGACTAAAATCCACAAGATGGAATAAATGCGATAAAAACGAAGCCAGAAACCGAGCCAAGTCAGCCAACCCAAATTAAAAGCGCGCCAAAAATCCAAATAAAAACCTACAATAACTGTCGTCTCGTCAAATCAATAAAATAATCATGTTTTTTGCGACTCTGTTCGCCGGTGAAGATAACTTTGCGTGGGTGCCAATGCCAAAACTTAATAACCACATGATTTTCTTAATTAATGAGATCATAAGTCTTCATTTATTCTTAAATATTACTACATTTATCAGGTTACTAAACTAATTTATTGTTTAACATAATAATTAAAATCGTAAAAAAAAAACAAAAAAAAAATGCATTTATCTATCAGCGATACTTTTGGCGCCTCAAAATACAGCTAATTCTCGTAAAAGAAATGACCCCGCCTCCAGCGTCTAACCGCCTATTGATACATTTGACATATCGTTCATGGAATTAGTTCGGAATTAGGCGACTCGTGTGTCGGGTCAGTCTCAGTAGTTTAGTCACCCAACATTAACAATAGACCAGAAGGTTCACGCTAAGTCCCGCCCCCAGCATTTCCCTCCTGGTTAACCGCTCAGGCCTCGTGCCACGTTTCACCCCGTCTCGCCTTTGTAAGCGCTACATCAAAAGTGCCGACTGAGAGTTCTAGTTCTAGTCGCTTGTTAATGTTCGGTGGTTTAGTTGTGAAGGAGAATTTTATGCGCAAGCATGAAATGTAACCACTGCGAATACACACGGTAGTACAGGGGCCCTTTTTTATGAATGGATGAAAGTTTCAGCCAAAAAATTTAATGTAAATTATAATAATGGTAAAAGAATGTTGGTCGGATTAAAAAATAGGTAGAGGTAGTAATAATTATTGGTTAGGCGACGGCGGCGTCAGTTGCCTGACTTGACGAGCCGCCACTGTGGATCAGAATGATATATACATTTTCACACAAATTAAACCAAAAGAAAGTTACTTGATGTGCTAAAATCTTTGAACGTAGAAAAGGAGTACTTCTACGACAGTTTCGTTGAAAGTAAAGGAAAAACTGTTGTAGGGACCCTGCCCTCCCATTGCATATTTATAGAACACATGGCTTCAAGTAAAATTTTCTGTTAGACGTAATAATGTATCACCCGCTCTAAAGGTTACGGTTCGGGATCTTATTCTTGATGAATCTGATGAACATTCGTACAATAGCTATAGATAAAAGTGTATTATTAACATAGATGCTGATACTGATAGTGACGCTGAATTAAGTGATTAAACTGTTATATTAATTATCCTTATTAATTATGACTATTTTATTAAAGAAATATTGTCAATGTAATGTAAGTATATAATATAAATATATTTTTGCACGCTCATTTATTTTGGCACCTTTACTGCTTTGATTATGAAATCTGTAAGTTAAGTTTGCAAATTACTAATCGGTAAGTGATCACTTATCGCCCTCGGGTTGTAAGTAAATAAAAATAAAGACCGATTTTATAAAATAAATTTTGATGAAAAATAATGTTTCAATCTGAACACTTATTAAAATAAATTGAGCCTCGAGACTCTTTGTTCAACATATCACGATTCTCTCCAGATACAACCACAGATTCTCTAGTTGTGTTGACAAGGCTGACATCTACAACCGCTGGCGCTGAAAATTTTTCATGAAGGATCTGTGTTGAAAAACGATTTTCATTCTCCACAGAGTTTTCCACATACCCTTCAGCTACCGAGGACGAACCACCATGGCTTTCGAGGTCTAAGATATCTACTTGGTTTGCCAGAATAGTCACAAAACTCCTTCTTTAGGCAGTTTGCATTTTACTGGGCCAACTTACTTGTCGTTTCGTATTGCTCGAAACAAGTGAGGTGACGATGCATTTTGTGATCGTAGTGCTTGGTACTTTTTGTAAAACTGTAAATAGTTGATCGACTCGTTTTCCTGATTTGTTACCATAAATGTGCGTGATACATGGGTTTTTGTGTGGGGGATATTAAGGTCATGTATTTTCATATTATACAACTTCTCTCCTACGCGCTATCCCAAATATAGCTATTTTTATATTTAAGTAAACATCAGAAAATTATTTTAAAAATGTTTGCATATCATGTCTGTCAAAAACCTTTGATTTTTTTGACTTTGGCTCCGGTATTTTTTCTTATCAGGAAAGCAATTAAAGTCGAAAATTTTGAAATATCAACAGTTTTTTTTTTTTTTAAACTATTGTAGCTTTGAGCATCGAGTATTCAGCCCCTAAATTGCCAGGAGATTTTAGTCTCGTTTCTCTTCACAAAATAGACAAGCACCACCTTTTCAGTGATTTCCTCCACGCGTCTATCAGTACACCGACGCATAAACTGCTGGAAGGTCTTATTAAGCCTTTCCCTGGATTTATCGCGAACTAATTTTCTTATTTTTGTGGCAGACACACTAAAGGTAGATCCTATGGCACTAGACGAGTGGTGTGTGCTCGAAGATGTTGATTGACACGGTTCTTGAATAATTGTAGGTTATAATTAGGGGGAAACAGATGTCCTGGGAGTGAGTTCCACAGTAATGCGGTGCATCAGACAAAGGAGTCCTTGTAAAGCGACGTTCTAGGTGTTTCCAGTTGTACATGTTGTAGGACTTCTATCTTGGTCGTGTACCGGATAGGACTGGTTGGGTGTTCCCAGCAAGAGCACTGCGGTTTTTCACCCCGTAACGATCGCCAGATTATTACCTAACGTTCTTGGCTTGCTTCTAACAGTTATTGTTATTAGTAAAGGCCCTATAAGGTTTTATCCTAGCATTTTTTCAGTCTCCGGGGACGGAACCCCGGCTTTTGCCAAAGTTATGGCAGATAACACGGAGGACGAGGACACTATGTCCAACGTGTCTATGGAGTCCTGCCCAGACCGCAGGTACTCAGACTCCACGGTCAAGAAAATCGCCGGCAAATGTAAGTCGAACTCAGAATTTTGCGTCCAATGTAGAATGGACTATGAAGCCATAAAAAACGAACTATACAAATTAGTCACTAAAATTCGTCAGCATATGCGTGATTCCGACCCCATGGGAATAAAACATCACATTTCCTCCAAAATTGACACGGGCAAGAAGAAAGCTAGCCCTACGAGCCTTCTCAACGACACGGCAAAAAAGCCCAAGGTCACCCAGACTGAAAAACACTCGGTACCGCAAATAACTCCCGAAATTTCTTCCATGGCAACAGCGACTTCAAGCCGTGATAGCAATCCTGTAATTATGGGGCCGCCTAAACCGCCTGATTCTGCTGCCCTGATACCTGTAAGTGACAAAGAGGCGTTTTAAACACCCTATAAACAAATCCCCTTCCGGAAAAACTTCCGTATTGTCCAACTTGACATGGGGCAACCACCCCTAAATACAAACAACCAATTTCAACCCCTTCAGGATCTAAATACTGAAGATGAGGACACTGTTAGCGTGGCTTCCACATCGGCATCGGCTAGCACTAAACCGAAGCCAGACCAACCTAAGAAAAAAGGCCCCCCCCAAGCCCAAAGTCATACCGCCACCCCCTGTAGTCATCAAGGGCCGGCCAGCAGACCACCATTTATTAAGGGAGGATCTGCAAAATATGCACATCAAAAACTATGAACTGAAATATACCATTAATTCAGTTATAGTCTACTGCAGTACGTTCAACGACTTGCATACCTTAAAGCGAGCTTTACATAATGAGCAAACCGAATACCATTCGTATGTGGAAAAAACCAGGGCCTTTGTTTTACGAGGCCTCGACGGCGGCATCTCCCCTCGTGAAATAGCTGAGGCACTAACTGACGAACACAACGTTACCCCGAAAAATGTGTTCGAAACGCGAAAGACGCGCATTCCCATGTACTTGGTCGTGCTAGGAACCAACTACAACGTAAAGCGTCTAAACCAGGAAATCAAAACCCTCAGCTGTGTTCGAATTAGCTGGGAAATTCGACGCTCAAGCAAATTGGTCCTGCAATGTAAGCGCTGCCAGCAGTTCGGGCACGCGAAAACATTCTGCAATAGAAGGGTGGCTTGCAGCAAATGCGCCGGGCCACACGACATAACGGAGTGCAATGCCGATTACGTCAAATGCATTAACTGTAGCGGGCCACATAGGTCAATAGGCGAATCGTGTCCTGCCTACGAATATAAGCTAAATATAATTCAAACTAACTCTAAACCGAAGCCAAAACAAACATTCAGACCGGCTCCACCCCCAGCCAAACCGGCCTGGATGGCCCAACACGTAGCAGACGGCCAAGCGGGCCAAGGCCTAAGGAATGGCCAACGTACCGAAAATTATAACCAAGCCTTCCCCCCAATCCGAGGCCGCAAAGAACCACCCCCAGAGGCATAACCAACCACTGAATACTGGAAACAGTACAAATTCTGTAAACAAGGTTAGTGGTATTGTTCGTACTGGCACTAATCATTCAAATATTGCCGACACTCTGTCGAACCTAAATAGCGTCGTTGCTAAAATTCATAATTCAGTAAATTTAGACGAATTATATCTCGCTTTAGACTGCTATTCTAGCATGCTTGAAGCATGCAACGGCGACAAAGCCGAGATTATCCAAGCTTCTTTGCGATTTTTCACGCACGAATACGCAAAGTTCAATGTTTAAATGTTGCAAATTGCGTCATGGAACTGTAATGGCATTAGGTACAAATTGGGCGAGTGTCGTAACTTTATGCATGCATCCAATTTCCAGGTCGTTTTTCTCGTCGAAACGAATCTAACACCGGACTTTACACTAAAAGTACGGGACTATAGAATCGAGAGATTTGATAAGCCCGATCGACGCGGGGGAGGCGTGGCTTGCCTCATACACAGGTCACTTCGCTACCGGCGCATATACAACGTGCGCTCCGCTATTGAAAACGTTAGTATAGAACTGGAAGGCGGCCTGCTCGTATGTGGCGGTTATGCACCCCCGGGTCTCCGCCTCATAGCCGCCGATCTCTTGGCACTTCTTCCGCCAAATCGAGTATCCCTGCTGATAGGGGATTTGAACGCCACGCACGCCGACTGGGGCGGCGTAACTAACAGCAGGGGTAGATTATTTAAGGGAATAATCAGCAACAACCTGGAAATGTCCTATCACAGAACACCGAATCCTACTTATCTCCGTGCAGCCTCATTCCTGGACATTGCCATCACTCGGGGAATCATCAGGACGTCTCAGCTGCAAGAGATTAACGATCTCAACTCTGACCATCTCCCAGTCAAGATTAGCCTATACTGCAGGGTCCACTTGTCTAATGACACCGTCATTTCATATAGGAATGTTGACTGGTGGGTGTTCAGAGCACAGCTTAATGTGATCCCCGAGCAGCTGACAACCGTCCGGGAACTTGAAAATGAGGTGGAATGCTTAACGTCAAATATCCTGCGCATCCGAGATGCACTGTGTCCTAGGGTAGCGTTGCGCCCTAGTACTGAATCCCTCCCCCACCATATCCTTAATCTCATAACCATTAGAAATCGCTTTCGACGGAGATCAGGGCTGAAATACGTGCACATAAAAACTAGACGTGGCTGGATTTTATTAATACGGTAGGAAGGGATGACGGTTCCCTATGGAAACTGGTGAGGCGAGTGCGCGGAGGAACCGCGCAAATGCCGGCAATAAGGCACCAAGGCCAAGAATTTGGCGATGACGCCGGAAAAGCGGAAGCCTTTGCGAGCTACCTCGCCAGCGTCTATAGCGCCGCCCCCGACACATTGCCTGAACAAGAGCTCTATACACGTACCGTGAATGCCTTTAAGGAACGTACTTACCCTATTCCTCCCTCAGTACTTGATAGGCTGAGAATCACTCCGGCGGAAATCCGCAAAGCTCTTAACCGTCTCCCGAGAAATAAAGCTCCCGGCCCGGATAGTATTCCGAACATTGTCCTGAAAAACTTACCCCAGAAAGCCTTAATCCAATATATGCATATAGTTAACGCGGTTATCCGGCTGCAACATTTCCCCTCATCCTGGAAAATAGCGAGCACTTCCCGAAACCGGGGAAGGACCTGGCACTGCCAGCATCTTACCGACCAATCTCTCTTCTGAACACCCTCGGGAAGGTGGCTGAAAGGCTAATCTTACCGAGGGTAAATACCGAAGTCGAGAGACTGAAAATACTCCCACAGGAACAGTTCGGCTTTCGCGGGCAGCATGGCACTGTCATGCTGGCCGCGAAAATCGCTTCCGATATTTACTATGGTTTCAATACAAAGCAATCAACAGCGCTTCTTTTGCTAGATATTGAAAAAGCGTTTGACAGGGTGTGGCACGATAGGTTGCTGTACAAGTTGCTGGCAATCCACAACATGCCCCTGCACTTGACAGCACTCATATCTTGCCGGGCGAGTTTTCACAACCAGAATAGGCATCAAAGACTCAGCTAGTAGAAACCTACTCGCGGGGGTGCCCCAAGGAACTGTATTATCGCCGCTATTATTCAATCTTTATATAGCAGATATCCCGTCATGTCCTAATCCCTATAAAGCCTTATTTGCCGATGATACGGCAATTTATTCCCTAAATCCCCAAGCAGAGGTGGCTAAGGAGAATCTTAGAGAACACATCGATGTTCTCATTCCTTATTATGAAAGGTGGAAAATCTCTTTAAATAAATCAAAAACAGAGCTAATGATAATAACTAGAAAACGTAAAGACATAAATGTCACCCCTTTACTAATAGGAGCCACCCCTATTTTGCCTAAGCCTAAGGTTAAATACCTAGGCATCATACTCGACAACAAACTCAATTTTAGTCAGCACATCAACGCAATCATAGCGCGAAATGCTATGGTGAAAAAAGAATTAACATCATTGATATCCCCCAGGTCGTATCTTAGCCTCGGGAACAAGTTAACCCTTTATCGCTCCATAATTCGACCAGCTCTCCTCTACGGCGCCCCGGTATGGTGCTCCGTAGCACAAACGCACAAGAAAAAGCTCCAGGTGATACAAAATCATTATTTGCGAGCCGCCTTTTCCCTGAGGGTCCGGGACCAAGTCAGGATCGAGGACTTGCATGCGTGGGCAAAGATGGAATACATCGGGGAGTGCATCCATGCCCTCGCATGCAGGTTTTTCGAAAAACAGATAGCGGGCTCTCCGCTAACAGCGAATATTGCAAACATTCGCTACGACCCGGAAAACCCGGTCACCCACGGGACTATCTATCGAGAATTAGCACTCTACTATAGGCAACTAATGCCGCCTTAGATTTTACCTCCAGGAACCAATTTTCGATACCAAACTTTCGAAATAAACAGCTAAAAAGCCTATTTTTCATCAATATTTCTATCGTATATCGTATATTTCTAAGTATTAGGAGCACAGAAACGCATTTGCCTTATAGGTACTATGCGCGCTATGTCTCCCACCCGGCCAATCCACGGCGTTCGGACGCGTGGGCGGGGCCTGTGAAGGGAGCTGGTCGCCGTATAAATACGAACCATACACCGTCTCGATGTACACTGCTCTTAACCAGCGAAGCATCCGTGTCTCCGTAGCCGATACCGCGAGGCTCGTTCAAGCCACCTTATGCCATTACAAATTTCTGAACTAGACTTAACAATGTTAAGTCCCCACCTTCTTGTACATAGTTGTTATGTCCTAATACGTGTTGTATATATTGTTCATAGCTAAAAATTTTAACATTCTGACGCCCTGCTCCGTATGAGCAGTTTAAGTAGGGTTTTTTGGTCATATTTTTTCCTACATAGCAACCCTTACTATCATTTAACATGCAGCATGTACTTCTAAACAGCCGGCTTCTCGCCAAACACCTATAGTTAGGACTTTGAAGGGGTAACCCACGTAACGTGCAGTACTTATTGAACATACCACTAGTCTAGCTATTTAAGTAGGTTAACATCAACCCCCTAAGGGTGATTCTGCCTCCTGGCCACTGAGGCAATGCAGTAACACTGCCTGGGCATAACAGCAGTTGCGAAGTTCATTGTCTTACTTATTTGTTAAACTTGTGATTCATGTATTGTAATGTTTATGAAATATATTATTGTATTGTATTGTAGTTGTACATGTTGTATATTCCAATATTAAGATGCTTTATGGTTTCACTTATAGGTAATAAGTTACATAACTATGGTGCCTGCACACTTCAGCATATAGTTTATCTTAATTGCTTCGCTGAAAGAAATTGGATTATGTTACACTTCTTTCGGTGTGTGACCATACGAAAATGCTTGTCGTAGTTTTAGTCGTTTGTTAAAATTCTATAGGCATAGCACGTTGTATTCCTTTATTAGTTTTAAACAGTAAACCTTCGTTCAGTGGATTTTTTCTGTGAAGAGTGGTTTAAGAAAGCGCGATAGCTAGGTATTGTACGAGGTTGTGCGTTTGTTTTCGTCGTCGTAATAAAAAAATAAAATGGCGGTAAACGAAAGTTTAAATTTCGGAATAAGTGTTGAAACACTTAAAGGCCGTGAGAATTATAGCGACTGGAAGTTCCAGATAAGTGCGTTATTAAAGTTAGACGGACTTTGGAACTGTATAACTGGGCAGTGGGAGCCTACGGTGGATGATAATACAAGAGCGCGTCGTGAAGAGAAAGCTCTCAAAAATAATTCTTTCTCTGGACAAGTCTACGTTTCCTCATGTGATGCAAGCGAAAACTGCTGGCGGAAAGCTCTTGAAAAAGCATTTGAAGACAAAGGACTTCATAGGCGACTAGGTGTACTTAGGAATTTGTACTTATTTGTACTTATGTCAACGAAATCATGTCTTTGTCCCAAAAACTTTCATCAATTGGAAAACCGCTAGATGAGTTTTTAGGCGTTATCATGCTGCAGGGACTGACAGTGGACTACGAGCCAATGGTTATGGCACTGGAAAATTCAGGTGTGGACACAACGTCCGACTTCGTTAAGACGAAATTACTGCAGGACAAAAAATGGTAGAATAGCAAACATACTGGTAACTGTGCACTTGCCGCAAAGAATTTTTAAAAATCTCCAGGGTGCTGGGGCTGAAAACAGAAAGGACATTATAAAAATCAATGCCCTCAAATGAAGAAGAGTCCTGCAGATAATTCTGAAAAGGCAAACAAAAATAAGAATAACCAAGGTGGACGGAAAGCTTTGTTCACGACAGCTTTAAGTATCAATAGTATATATGAAACAGCCTGGTATGTTGATAGTGGTGCCTCTTCCCACATGACTGGAAACAGAGAACTTCTTTCCAACCTAACGGATGAAGACTCGGGGCAGGACGTATTCGTGGCAAATAATCCTAAACTCTCTGTGAGTGGAACTGGCAATAGTGTTGTGAAGTTGAAACACAATGGAACTCTACAGAATATATCAAAAATATGTACCAAATCTGTCAGTGAACTTGTTGGCAGTAACTGAAATGGTTTCAAAGGCACATTGTGTGCATTTTGACACAGAAGGATGCAGAATAATTGATGAATGGCCGTATAAACTAGATGTCATGAATGTGTTTGCGAATGTGGCGAAAACTCAAGATTCTCAGATGCTACGGCACAGACGCCTAGGTCACCTTAATCATTATAGCATGGCGTTGTTGAAAAATGGTCTGGCCACTGGTGCTTTGTACAACGAAAATAAAAATTCAGAACAGTGTGAAAGTTGCATTAAAGGTAAGCAGGCCAGAAAACCTTTCCCGTATAAAAAGGATAAACAAGTTACACAAAATAAACTTGACTTGATCCATTCAGACCTTGTAGAACCTATGGAAGTGGAATCATGGGGTGGCAATAAATATATGTTTACGCCGATTGATGACAGCACAAGGAAAGTATTTTGGTATTTTCTAGAACATAAACGTGAAGTTCCAGAAATTTTCAAAAACTTCTGCTCCATCGTGGAAAACCAAACAGAACGAAAAATAAAGATTCTGAGAACCGACAATGGAGGAGAATACTGCAACGAGCGTTTGGGGAAATTCCTCAAATATCGGGGAGTCAAACATGAACAAACAATCCCCTACACTCCACAGCAAAATGGAGTGGCTGAACTCTACAATCGAACCATACTCGAAAGAGCACGTTCAATGCTCATCGACTCAAATAGTCCGAAGCAGATGTGGGCAGAAGCTGCCAACACAGCAGTTTATCTTTTGAACCGTTCACCAACTAAAAAAATACGTGGTGAAACTCCTGAAGAGAAATGGACCGGCAAAAAGGTAGACTTGAAACACCTGAGGATTTTTGGATGTCGAACTTATGTTCATATACCTGATGTGAAAAGAAAAAAACTTGACGACAAAAGTAAAGAGTATATTTTTGTCGGGTACTCTGAAACAAGTGCTGGATACAGGCTATTAGACCCAAGTAACCATAGTCTAAAAATAGCCAGGGATGTTGTGTTTTTGGAAAACAAACTTTCAAACGACCCATCGAAGATTTCCATTGCACCAACTACATCAGAAGTTCTTCCGTTGAAGATAACATATGGGAATGAAGGTGATGATGCTGACTTAGAAGATATGCCAGCTGCGGCCCCCCATCTTCAAGAAGAGGAAGTCAATCCAGAAGAAAACAGTGATGTGCTAGTTGGTGAAAACGAAAATGAGTCAGGTGAGCGTGAAAGTGAAAATGTTGAATCCAGGTATCCTAAACGTGTAATAAGAAAACCGGACAGGTATGGTGACTGTATTACTAATTACGACTCTGATTTTGCTATGTTAACTATATCGGATGAATTAGAGCCAACAACCATTTCCGAAGCATTGTCAAGCTCGCGAAGTGTAGAAAGGCGAAAAATGAACTTGAAGCATTCAAGGCAAACAATGCTTGGGAATTGGTCGATAAACTTAATAATAGAAATATTATTAAAAATAAGTGGGATTTTAAAATTAAAAGAAATCAGAATGGAGATATAGTGACTTATAGAGCTAGGCTTGTGGTAAAGGGGCTTACTCAAAAATATGGAGTAGATTATTCTGAAACTTTTTCGCCAGTTATCAGATTTAGTAATTTGAGGCTATTATTAGCAATGACAGCTGAATTAAACTTAGAGGCTGATCACTTAGACGTGGAAACTGCTTTTTTAAATGGTGACATTGACCAAGAAATCTATATGAGTTAACCAGAAGGTTTTATAGAGTCAGGGTCAGAAAACCAAGTTTGTCGATTAAAAAAAGCTATCTATGGGCTTAAATAATCCGCCAAATTGTGGTATGAAAAAGCATATCTTGTATTATTAGAGTAAAATTTTGTGCAATCAAAAATAGAGCCATGTATTTTCTTTAAACATTTTGCGGATTCCATTATAATTATAGCACTTTATGTTGATGACTTTTTTTTTTCTATAATGATCACCAAGAGGCAAAACATTTAAAAATTTAATTAAATAAGCATTTTCACATTGAAGACCTTGGACCAGTCTCGAATATTCTCGGAATAAAGGTTGATCCAGATCGTTCAAAAGGCGAATTAAAAATTAGTCAGGAAAAGTATATTGAGAAGGTACTTGATAGATTTGAAATGTCAAACTGTAATACGGTAGGTACTCCGTTACAGCAAAATCAAAAATTGTCAGTTGTTGGAGAATTTGTATGTATTGTATCAGCAATTGATAGGATCTATAATGTATCTTGCAGTTTGCACAAGACCAGATATTTCTGTTTCTTTTCTAAGCCATTTCGATAATAGTCATACTAAAGAAGCTGGGTGAGTGCTAAAAGAGTGCTTAAATATTTGAAAGGAACAAAAGATATGGGAATTATTTTCAAAAAACAAGTAAACCTATAGCTGGTTTTGTGGATGCTGACTGGGCTAACAATGAAATCGATAGAAAATCATTTTATGGCTATATTTTCATGCTAGCGGGAGGTCCAGTATCCTGGGAATGTCAAAAGCAAAAAACTATAGCTTTAAGTTCCACCGAAGCTGAATATAGCGGTATTATGTGAAGTAACAAAAGTGTCATTGTATTTACAAGCGCTATGTGTAGAAATATTTAGTGCAAATGACAATTGTAGTTTCTTAAATCTTCATTTGCCGATGACTATCTTTAACGATAACCAAAGTTCGATAAAATTGTCAGAAAATCATATTTTTCACAAACGCACTAAGCACATATAGTGCGCCAAGCGAGTGAACCTTAACAACGACTGAAGGGGGTAGAGGACTAGCACGTAAAAAATCTTGCCTTCCCATAGGCGCACGAGGTTATTCTTACCATATTATTATTGACAATATTAATTAGTTTAAGACGTTAAAATTAATTTCAGTGTTTTTCATATTACAGTCTTATAGTACAAAATATAATATATAAGTCATATAATAATATCTCATTTTTATAATAAGGATAGTATTCTATGATATTATTTGTTGTATGTATTACATAAATATGTTGTAGTAATAGGTAGAGTTCGTTTCCCGAAGGTTTTGTATTTACGTCATTGATGACGTCGCTTAATTTGGAAAAAAACGGTTTATCGTAGCTAATTCATATAAATTCTCTAGCATTCAATTTTTGTATTAAAAGTTAGGCAATATTGAAGCAACGCTCTTTACAGAACGTTCGGAATTGTTATGTAATAAAAATTTTAATTTAGAGTGTTCAGTTAAGAGAGTTATCCGAAATATATAAAAATT
Organism: Pissodes strobi; assembly: GCA_016904865.1. Lineage (NCBI taxonomy): Eukaryota > Metazoa > Arthropoda > Insecta > Coleoptera > Curculionidae > Pissodes > Pissodes strobi. The sequence goes on along the minus strand of MU189748.1, from coordinate 28,984 downwards.
AGTTAACCGCATATAATAATCACAAAATGCAAGAAAAATATAAGAAAGGTTAAAAATCTTCAAAGATATCATCAAATTAAGGGTCTGATGATATATAGGTTGTGTCGATTTTACAAATTTTCTTTTTTTTTCGCTAGAAAAGGGGTGTCCTATAGAGTAGCTTAAGCCAAAAAAATCGGAGGATTCGCCACATTTGAGCCGGAAAAATATCCGCGTTTTGAGCACTGAACTAGTTCAGTGGTTTTGAGCCTAAATTGCCCTAGAAGGGCAAACTTCCACTACGACTTTCCCAGGTGTAACGTGAAAATATTGAAATTGTAACGTGAAAATAATGAAATTTTAGTAACCGACACCGGGGGCCTGGCACAGTGTTTCCAAAAGTAGCACATTTTCTTATGGGGAATAACAGTGTTGTTTACTATTTAAGTATATTTAATATTCCACTTCACGCATGATCCTCCGCTTGCTTCGGGGGCGCAACCAAACAAAACTAACCCAAACTAACCCAAGGCATGCTGGAAATAAAAAAAAATTAAATTTGTCAGTCGAAAATGCAAATATTTTTTAGTTTGTTTTTGCTCATTTGGGAATGTCTTGGGTTAGTTTGGGTTAGGTTTGTTTGGTTACGCCCCCGGAGCGAGCGGAGGGCCATGTATGAAGTGAAATATTTGAGGAATATATACATACAAAGGAATAGTGTAATCGAATGAGTGTTTCTTTTATTCCGATGAATGAATGCAAATGCACATTGAACAATCATCCAAGCAGCCACGTTTACCATACGGCGGGCAATGATATCATTATGGCAGGATCGACCATCCCTTCATCTTCATTCAATCGGACTACTGGGGGTCTCGGTCATCAGCAATATGTCCTGACATGACCACGTTGCTAACGTCGCAAAATCAGCCTCCCAGAAGCTTGGTACGCTATTTCGCAACAAAAAATGTATACACCGCAGCAGTTGCTCTTGCTTTACAAAGCGCAAATAAGACCGTGCTTAGAATATTGCTCACACATCTGGGGTACCACGCCAGAGCACACCCTAAAGCTACTGGATTTCGTTCAGAAGAGAGTTGTTGTCACGTCGGTGACCCGGAGTTGACCCGGAATCTGGATAGTCTGAAACACCGCAAACATGTGACCGAGAAATCCCTGTTTTACAGATATTTTTACGGCAGATGTTCCCAAGATTTGGCTCGCCTTATCCCGCCCCTGGCAACGCCTGTCAGACAGTCACGATAGACGACAAGAGCGCACCGGTTCGTCGTACAACTGAAAACACCTAGAACATCGCTTTACAAGAACTCCTTTGTCTGGCGCACTGCATCACTGTGGAACTCACTCCCAGGACGCATATTCGGATGTAACAAGCAAGATGTCCATTCGACTATGCCGAACGTTTCTTCATATGTGACGTGCACGATAGCATTTAGTCGGATGTCGTGACTGTTACATAGAATCAACAAATAAGTCTTCAATTATTTAAACACTTCATGCATGGCCCTCCGCTAGCTTCGCTCCCTATACGGGGGCTCAACAAATAGAAACTAACCAGGTGCTAACCAAAACTAACCCAAAATTTTTATTTTACTTTTTTTATTTTGGGTTAGTTTTGGTTAGCACTTGGTTAGTTTTTGTTTGTTGAGCCCCCGTAGCGAGCGAAGCGAGCGGAGGGCCATGCATGAAGTGTTAAAATAATTGAAGACTTATTTGTTGATTCTATGTAACAGTCACGACATCTGACTAAATGCTATCGTGCACGTCACATATGAAGAAACGATCGGCATAGTCGAATGGACATCTTGCTTGTTACATGCGAATATGCTCCCAGGACATCTGTTCCCCAAACTAACTATTCAAGAACCGTGTCAATCAACATCTTCGCACACACACCGCTCGTCGAGCGATATAGGGTGTGCTACTGCATTAAAAAAATCATTCACCTAAATAAAAAAAAAGAGTAGAGACACTTATAGCACAGCTTATTCACTACCAGCTAGTCAACTCTATCGAAATCGGAAAGTTGGACTGGCGGGCACCACAGTTGAATTTAAAATGAATTTTCGCTTCAAAATACATGAGAAATTCGTCCGAAGCCTCGGCTATCGCCCTGAGAGGTTCGGAAATTTCGGATTTTTATACAATTGTGCGTTTTAAAATCGTTTTTAAACGGATTTTAGACGATAAAATAGTTATTTATGCAACAAGTGTGTAAAGTGAACCTTTTTTTATGAATGGAAATATTGATAAAAAAATTTAATTGAAATTGAATAAAAAAGGGTACTTTACACATGAGTAGCATACAAAATTTTTTCTACTACCGAAAAATAAATGAAAAAACAAAAATATTATTAAATTACTTTACGCACTAGTGCGTAAAATAAATTATTTTACACACTTGTGCGTAAAATATATTATTTTACGCATTGCCCTAAATGTCAAAAAATATGTCAGATTTACTTTACGCACTAGTGCGTAAAATAACTTATTTTACGCACTGCACATTAAAAAAGGCTATTTTACGAATCTTAGAGAGTGCGTAAAGTGAGTACTTTCCGCACGCTAGTAGAAAAAGGATATTTTAAATTTAACGAACTATCAAAAGTATTATACAGATGCCCAGGCGTTTAAAACAATATTAAGTCATTCTAAAATTTGCAAAACTTGGTTATTGACTTTCCCAAATCAAAGGATGCCGCCGCAAGATGGCTAGCTGGTAGTGAATAAGCTGCGCTTAGCGCACCATTTTTCTAATGAATTTTGCTAACGAAACTACAGTAAACGTGTGCCTTCTTAAAAATCTTTGTTTTGGCTATTGTGACAGTTTACAGTAAAAAGGAGGATGGATATTTACAAGTAAAATTTAATTTTGTTTAATGGGGCTATGGCTCTGAGTCGCTTTAAATTAGGACCGGAACAAAACGGAGGGCTCTCGTTCGACGCAAATGTATCCTAGTTAATATTTTCACCCGACAATTGATTTTCAGATGTGTTTTGTCTAAATTTCTAGTGCTTTTGTGAAGTGGTGCTGAAAATTTGTGTCAAAACTCGAACTTTGAGGGCATTTTTTCGGTTCAAATGTAGCGGATCTTCCGAATTTTTTGGCTTAAACTACTATATAGGACGCCCCCTTTCTAGTGAAAAAAGAGAATTTGCAAAATCGACAAAACCTATATATCACCAGACCCTACAAACCAAATAATATAAATAACCACACAGTTCGGCATCGGCAATTTCCACGCCAATGGCTAAAGCAAGTCGCTGCCGAAATTTTAAAATATGTAAAAAAAATTAGGTGTTGATCTAGAGTCAAAGTGTATTTAATATATCCTGCGACCAATCACGAAACTGCCTCCCCTCTAAAAATCAAGTAAACGTCGCACTGTTGCCTATTGTCGCGTATTTTAAATAGCTTGAAGGCGAATAAAATATAAACATTATAAATATTATAGTATACTTATTGCGTATTCCGTATTTCCCTGTGTAAATAAAATAGTAAATAATAGAAGACAGTAGTATTAAGGAAAATAACAAAAATAAGTATTCAAGTAGGAAATTTAAATATGTAAATTCACTATAGGAAACTAGACAGAAAATAAATTAGGATTATTGGGAAAAAAATGTGGCAGCATCTAAATATGCGAGGATATTTTTTGCCCGCATTCTTTCCGTCCAGGTTCTTTCATTTGGCAAACAGGACATGTTAAATATCATTTTATTCGTGATAAAATAAAAGAAAATTATATTGAGCTTTCGTACATGCCGACAGCAGAATTGATCGCAGATATGTTAACAAAATCATTGGGTTGCAAAAAACATAAATTCATTTGTAATGAAATAAACTTGAAATAGTGTCTGTGACCGTTACTGCGAAAAATATTGTTTTTTTTTTGGTATGGTAGAATCGTTTTTTTTTATTATTACTATTTAGAAAGCATCTTTAATATTGAGAGAGAATGTTGTATATTCCAATGCTTTATGGTTTCCCTTATAGGTAATAAATTACATTACTATGGTGCCTGCACACTTCAGCATATAGTTTATCTTAATTGCTTCGCTGAAAGAAATCGGATTATGTTACACTTCTTTCGGTGTGTGACCATACGAAAATACTTGTCGTAGTTTTACTCGTTTGTTAAGATTCTATAGGCATAGCACGTTGTATTCCTTTATTAGTTTTAAACAGTAAACCTGCGTTCAATTGACTTTTTGTGTTATTTATTAAACACTCATTCCCTATTCCCTGCATCATCAAATTCTGACAGTACAACGAACGGGTGCACTCTTGCTGTCTGTCGCGACTATCTGACAGGCGTTGCTGTGGGCGGGATATTGGGGGCCACATCCTGGGAACATCTGCCGTGAAAATATCTGTAAAACAGGGATATCTCGGCCACATATCTGCGGTGTTCCAGACTATCCAGATCCCTAGTCAACTCCGGGTCGCCGATGAGACGTAGTGAATGGTATCCAGCAGCTTTATGGTGTGCTTAGGTGCGGCACCCCAGATGTGTGAGCAATATTCTAAGCACGGTCTTATTTGCGCCTTGTAGAGCAAGAGCAGCTGCTGCGGTGTATTAAAAGTTAAAATCGCATTTCTTTCGATAATTCAAATACCATTTTTGCATTAGGTGTGAATATTTACTAAGGTCGAGCAATATAGCGGCCGGGGTCGTAATCCGCATGATTTCCGAGCTCGTTGCTAATATTTCCATTGTATTTTTTAAATTAAACTGTTTATTCATTTTTCAACATTAAGCATTACTTGACCATAAAGAAATTGTATTTTTGCCACAAACCTACTAAACTTTTCAACGAGTGTGTCGGTTGTCGTGGTATAGGTGCCTGGGGAATATGCCCTAGACTAAAGCCTATTTAGACTAGATTATGATTCGTCTGGGGGGAAATCCATGACACTGCACTCTTTTTATATTAACCATTTGGTGCCGATATAGTAAAAAGTAATATAATCTAAGACCTTTTTATTCTATAACCTAAAACCATAATTGACTACGTATAAAACAATGGTATGAAATTGAAGAAAAAAAACATGTATTTTTACCAAGATATAAAGCGTAATCGTTAATAGCACCAATTTGCTCTGAAAATCTTTATCCCCCGTAAGTTCCATCACAAGCTGTTCGTTATAATTCCTATCGATTCGGCTGTAAATCCGGCGGATGCTGCGCAAACCAACATTTCCTCCTGCCTCCGTCGCCGCCCCTCGTATCTCCCCTTTAATATCAGGGAATAAAATGCCCGACGTGCTATCCGCGTCTTTATTCGAGACATAGCGAAAATGTAGTTCTAGTAACAAATACAAAATCACAAATGTCTTCCAGTATTTGCTAAAGTGCTTACCTTAGGTGATATTAAGTCTTCCGTTAGGATTAGGTTCGTCATATAGGTCGTAAGTCGTGTTTTGTAAGTGTTTACTTAACCGAGCGCGTGATAATATTCCTTCGCTTCCCGTAGTTTGAAGGAACTAGTAGAAATATAAAAAATGTTTTACCAAAATCAACCCAGAAATAGATTGGCTCTAGAGGGCCGATTGCCAATAGAATATGCGACACCCAAGCCAAATCGCTCTCCTGTTGATGAAAGGGTTACCTTTGAAAGAATATGGAGGGGGGCTCTGGAACCAGCACTGGGGTCCAGAGCATCTTTGATGGTTAGAAGGCCAAGACAGTGTTGTTGTCACTGTGCATGTGGTATCAATGGTCACATGGTGCAGATAGTGCCTCAACGGAAAGGGCTCAGACCTATCGTTAGGTAAATATATATTTTCATTGTGAAACTTTGAAATACAAAATAATGAAAGATTTTGTATTTTAAGGAATAATTATTTCTACAAAATATATTAACTTAAATATTAATTGCGTATGCATATGTAGGCATCAAGAAGTTGCATTTTAGTTTCTATTGGATCCTGGTGTATTGTATAATAAATTTAAAATATATATTTGCGTTATTGTGATCGTTACTTATTATATTGATAGTACACAGAACTGAAGCGTCAGCAAAGGTTGAAATGTTTTTCGAAAATATTTAAGTCTTATTGCGTATTCGAATCATCTCTTTTTTTAGAGAGGTTTAAATCATAAATGGCTTCAAGAAATATTTAAATCATTGCAAATAATTAAATTATTGCGAATATTTCCCTCATGTATAAAAAATCCCATTAGAGGAGTGCAGTTCTCGAAAAATTACAGCGAATATTTCCCTCATGTATAAAAAATCCCATTAGAGGAGTGCAATTCTCGGAAAATTACAGCGAATATTTCCCTCATGTATAAAAAATCCCATTAGAGGAGTGCAATTCTAGGAAAATTACAGCGATAATTGCGCTGTAGAAACCGAAAGAGCACGGCGATAATTGCATCGTACGTATCTATGGTAATTCCATTGTAAACTTACGATGACAGGGAAAATTTATAAATTACGTCAAAGTCAAAATATATTTTTAAAATGTCTCGCGTCGGGAAATATTCCCCCGAATTACACTCGTGCAACAAAATAACCAGATAATTTCGCATTCGAGCGTGTTGTCTTAGAAAAACTGCATTCGGTCATTTTCACATTTTGAAAAAAGAGCCCTCCACCTTCGGTGTCGGGCTCTTTCTTCAAAATATGAAAATGAACTTATGCAGTTTTTAGACAACACACTGTCATGCAAAATTATCGGTAATTTTGATGCACTTGTGCAATTACTTCCGATAATTGCACTGTAGAAACCGAAAGAGCACAGCGATAATTGCATCGTACGTATCTATAGTAATTCCATTGAAAATTTGACAGCGACAATTTATAAATAACGTCAAAGTCTAGTGAATATATAGGTATTATTAAAAATGTCTCGTTTCGGATAAAAAAATCGTTTTTTTGCATCTCTGTACTTTGTTTACAGTTACATGTACGTTTTTGTATTAAAAAAAGAATAAAAATGTATTTTTTTAAAACCATGTCCTAATTCGGGAAATATTCCCCCGAATTACACTCGTGCATCAAAATAACCAGAAAATTTTGCATTCGAGCGTGTTGTCTTAGAAAAACTGCATTCGGTCATTTTCATATTTTGCAAAAAGAGCCCTCCACCTTCGGTGTCGGGCTCTTTCTCCAAAATATGAAAATAAACTCATGCAGTTTTTAGACAACACGCTGTCATGCAAAATTATCGGTAATTTTGGTGCACTTGTGCAATTACTTCCGATAATTGCACTGTAGAAACCGAAAGAGCACATCGATAATTGCATCGTACGTATCTATGGTAATTCCATTGGAAAATTACGATGACAGCATTTATAAATAACGTCAAAGTCAAATGAATATATATTAAGTATTAAAAATGCCTCGTTTCGGATTAAAAAATCGTATTTTTGTGTCTCTTTACTTTGTTTGCAGTTACATGTACGTTTTTGTATTAAAAAGAGAATAAAAATCTATTTTTTAAAACCATGTCCTTATTCGGGAAATATTCCCCCGAATTACACTCGTGCATCAAAATAACCAGATAATTTTGCATTCGAGAGTGTTGTCTTAGAAAAACTGCATTCGGTCATTTTCATATTTTGGAAAAAGAGCCCTTCACCTTCGGTGTCGGGCTCTTTCTCCAAAATATGAAAATGAACTCATGCAGTTTTTAGACAACACGCTGTCATGCAAAATTATCGGTAATTTTGATGCACTTGTGCAATTACTTACGATAATCGAATCGTTCCAGCAAGGTTGAAATCTTTTTAGAAAGATTCAATTGCTGCACGAATGGAATAATAGTGGCCATATGCAGTAGTGTCAGTTAAAAAGGAACATTGTCTTTATAGATTCATAAACAGCTGCTTTTTGTTGAAAGAAGCCGAAATATAGTATATTTTATGTAATAATGGTCGTAGAAAAATTAGTTCCGAATATTCAAAATCCAAAAAATTTATTACCAACCAGTGAAATTTCATAATAATAATTTAAATAAAAAAAAAAAACAGGGGTGGTAATACAGACTGTACCACTATTTCTAAACCGATAGCACTTACAAGACTCCATAGGCCTATGTGAAACAGCCCGTGATATATTAAACTAGAAAGTGAGGTTATTTTAAACCACTGATAAATGAATATCAATTTCGACAAGACTAGCAATGATATTTATAAACCATATCTTTATTTATATTCTGTTATTTAAAATTAAGTAAATCGTTCGCTCAAAACATATTTCCTCACACAAACCGAATATCTTCCAGGATAAAGATCCTTTGTATTATTTGGCAATTTATTCCATATATGAACAGCCATATACAAAAAGATTTTTTAAAGTTTTATGTTTTATGTTGACGAACCCTAAAAAGATGAATATTTCTAGTAATATGAGGGTGACCAAACATATTAAACACACTTTTTAAATAAGGAGGCTGTCCAGTTTTCAAAATTCTATAGATACAGTTATACATCTGATATTTCCTACGATTACTCATGTTTAAGAAATGTTATTGTAATGTAATGGTACAAATTTTTCACTCTCATAATGTATGCTACTTTAAGTTTATTCTTTTGTGAGTTTGAAAGGAAAGATATGAGTCGAGCATAACACATTTTTTGCCTGTCACTACGGGAATATTTTCATTATTAATATCAATTTGGAAATTAATAGAAATGTTCGGTAAATAAAGTAATACGCAAGACTTAAATGCATTTAGTGCTAAATTATAATTTTTGGCGAATATGCTGTTGAGGAATTCAGCGTTAAATGGATCTCTAGATTGAGAAGGGTATGTCCATTAGTCCATTTGAAAGTCATCTGCGTATTGTTGTAGTTTTGAGTAGTCCAAATATTATTTCATGTCAGCAACATAAAGAGAAAATAAGGGGGGGGGGGGTCAAGATAGAGCCTTGTGTTACGCCGGATGTCAATGCTAAATAATTAGCCTTTTCAAAAGATCAATTGTTTTTATTAGAACACAATTCTTAAAATGCCTTTGACCTTTCTGAAAATCCACACTAATGCACTTGGCCAGAAGCAAATTATGGTCAATAGTATCAAACGCCTTATTAACATCAAGCAGGGCCATGCAAGTTAGCTGCTTAGAGGCATCATTATTTTTATATCGCTTAAGCATAATATTAACACGGCTTGTCGTTGTACTAAAAAAAAAATAATACGGAACCCCTATTGACAACCCGGCATAAAATTCAGAAAATATACGAATTTTTGGAACCACAGACAAAGTACTTAGTCTAATAACCCTGTTTTCTCTAGGGTTCACACTTTTAGGTACTGGTATTATTATTGTTTTTTCCCATTCATCAGGAAACATATCATTCAATATACAACTATTAATAATATTTATCAATGGATTCATGCAATAAGGCAAACACGGCCTAAGATCTTTATTGATAGTCCGTCTTCAACCACAGCGTTTGTGCCTATTAATCCAGTACATCTAAGTTTTACCCGGAACAAAATCTCTTAAAGCTAAACATTGCTGGAGTATCAGGTATACTAAAAGTCCCCACCCTTCCGGGGGTGACATCTCCCACAATTTCACCCCCAAATGTCCTTTTTTTATTTTTTCAGAAATATCTTCTTAATCTACAGTTTTTGAGGAAAATTGTAGATGTCGAATTTAAAGCCTATAAAATTTCCTGCAAAACGATATATAAAAGGATTTTATTCAAATAAGCCATTGCCTTCCTACAAGGGGTTGAAATAAGCTATACGAATACGAATTTTTTTAACAATGGTGATTTTAAACTTCATAAACATTTTCTAGCAGTATAAGTCGACAACATGGTAATATGTTTACTTAATTTAGATCGTAAAAATAAAAGCGGGAAATGTCGCTTACATTTGTTGTATGTTCAGGAAATGAGGATCCAGAATAACGAAGATTCTACCACTATATAGGAACTGTATTATTATATAATAATAATAAATTAAATGATCCAGTTCTGAATATTTAATATTAGTAATATGTGAATTGAATTGTATTAATATTTTTGTCCAACTCTGCAGTTTGACCTGCAAATAAATATTTATCGTTATTTTTTAATTGCGCAATGAAAGATAAAATCTGGAACAAGCATATCATAGCCGTATTCGATTGAGACTGGAGATCAGCTCAAAATGAACTGAAACTGAACTGATATTTTAGTTCAGTGAGCAAAGGTCAAATGAAATTATGAAAACAATTTAAAAAAAAAAACCGATTGACAATTGACATTTAAATGCCATCTTTTACTTGAATTACTGAACCAATCTAAGTGATCCCGGCCCATTTTCGGTTCACTTACAGGTGAGCTGGATCACTTTATAGGTAGTTGGGGCAAAGTGATATTTTTACGATCGAACACGAATCAGTTCAATAAAGTTCAGTTAGATCGATCTGAATCGATCCAAAGTAGTGGATCGAATACGGCTAAAGTAGGTTGGTATGTTACATAACTTCTGAATATTACATATAGCTCTTCATCCAAAGAGTCCTATTCTTTGTAAACATTGCTGCAAGAATTGTCTTTAAGATGAAGTCTGGTGCTATCGCTTTTTCTATTGTTATGGTTTTATGATATGATTCTGTCGTTTCCATCCCCATTAGGTTGGTGATATAGCTGTGTTACCGATCCAGTTCTGAATTTGAAGGTAAACTCGTTTAAAATGGTAGGCAGCAGCGTCAGATGTTGGAAACAGGTCAGTTTTCCCTTTTTAAATAAAGCGGAGTTAGTGTCACATCCAGATATAGCGTGACACAACAATATGTGTTTCGCTATTGGGCTTAGATTTTCCCGAAGTTTAATTATTTCAGTCACTTTTTCAGGTTTTGTAGAACTACCCGGTCGTAACATATAAACGTTGCCTACTTTAACTTTAAATATAAGTAAAACCATTAAATCAGTATCTTCACCTACTAGAGTTACAGAGTTTTGAGTGCTCCTCAATTCGATTGAATTGTTTACTATAAAATTGTCGGCGCCACCATCTGCATGGAGTTTTTTTTTTTTGTGGCGGTGGCACACACACTAAAGGGAGATCCTATGGCGCTCGACGAGCGGTGTGTGTGCGAAGATTTTGATTGGCACGGTTCTTGAATAGTTGTGGGTTGTAATTAGGGGGAAACAGCTGTCCTGGGAGTGAGTTCCACAGTGATGCAGTGCGCTTGACAAAGGTGTTTCCAGCTGTACGGCGAACTGGTGCGGTCTTGCCGTCTGTGGTGACTGTCTGACAGGCGTTGCCAGGGGCGGAATGAGGCAGGGCAAATCCTGGGAACATCTGCCGTGAAGTATCTGTAAAACAGTGACATCTCGGCCACATGTTGGTGTTCCAGACTATCCAGATTCCGGGTCGCCGATGAAACGCACAGCTCTCTTCTGAATGGAATCCAGCAGCTTTAGGGTGTACGTTGATGCGGCACCCCAGATGTGTGAGCAATATTCTAAGCATGGTCTTATTTGCGCTTTGTGGAGCAAGAGCAACTGCTGCGATGTATACAGTTTTTTGTTGCGAAATAGCGCACCAAGCTTCTGAGAAGCTGATTTTGCGATGTTAGCAACGTGGTCATGCCAGGACATTGCTGTTGACCGAGACACCCAGTAGACCGATTGACGAGGATGAAGGAATGGTCTATCATAATGATATTCCTCTTGGTAAATGTGGCTGCTTGGGTCTTTGCTGCATTGAACTGGACAAAATTTCTGTCGCCCCAAGTTTGAACTTTCTTTAGGTCTTTATTAAGTGCTGTCATCTGCTTCTGCCTGTGGTGATAAGTCTCAGTTTCTGGTAAAGGTTTTTCTGATCTAAATTGGGAGACAAGGGTACAGTCATCTGCAAAACTGTAAACAGGATTATTCGTTTCGGTCATCAGATCATTAATATAGGTGAGGAACAGAGTTGGTGAAAGTATTGCGCCCTGATATACCAAATTTTTCTAGATGTTTATTAAGTTGTCATATAAAACATTGTTTATTGTTTTTGTTAGAAAAAAAAGGTTGATTGAGATATAGTTGTTTCGGAAAAGTGTAGATCTGGACACGTAACCTTTTGATAACGTCGAACCTGTTCTTCTTTTGTAGTGAAGTTTGCGTCATAACTATCAAAAACTATGGTGCTATTTTTTCCATAATGATATACGATATATTGTTTGTATATTTCTTCGTATGTAGTTGGAAATTGCCAAGTAACTTTGTACATTAGGTATCCACCATCTATAACGAAATATGTGCCATTGGGTGGATTATTTGTAGGTACATACTTTTTGTCAAATATTTTAAATAATGTCGATTTATTATTTCAAAAAAGCCAAAGGATAAGGTGAAAGTTCGCAGCAAAAACATTTAGTCAGCTCATCTTTTGATTTGTATGTGCATATTCTGTTAAAAAGTTGACTAGGATTAACAGAATGTTGATTTACACTGCCAAAATATGTGTATGTGCTTTAAAAATATAATTTTGAAGTGAATACTTCTCTGTCCGCATGAGAGTGATTTTTCAAGGCCGCAGGACGACACGCTTTAACATTTTTGTCTCGCAAGAGTGATAGTCCCTCTCTTATTCAATAAAAACACAACTTAATATAGGCAACCACATAAAGAGAATAACCTTCGACTATGAGTACAAGGAAACTAATCAATAAAACTCTGAACTCTCTAGAATAGCAACCGCAATATAGAAGTATTCACTTCAAACACCACATTTGCTGTGTTGCCCGCGACTCTTTTTTTAACAAATTCGTGTTTTTAAGTTATTTCAACCATATGTAGAACGACACAGGCTTTTCTCAATAACAACTTTTTATACACCGTTTTATAGGAATTTTTATAGGCTTTGAATTTAGTATTTTTTCCATAAAAACTAAAAATAAAGAACATATTCCTAAAAAAGTAAAAAATCTAGCTTTGAGGTGTATTTTGTGAGCCTGCAAGGGCGGAGACTTTTAGTATGTTAACAAGTTCCCCACTGCCTAATTATTCCAGCAATTTTCAGCTTTAAGGGATTTTGTTCAGGGTGTACCATGTAAATGAAATTAGTTGTACTGTACTATATGTTTTTAATAGTTTTGTAAAGAGTTTGTTCATCAATCAGATTAAAATTCAATTCAGCTGTTACATTTTCGTGTTTATTGCATTTATAATAATAATTTTTTTTCGAGAAGTAGTATTAGTATTACTAATACAATTTGAAAAGTAGTTATTTAGATGGTTTGCGTTATTCAAGTTATCAGATAAGTCTTATTCTGTGTTAAATTAAGTTTTTTTGCATTGTTCCAGAATTCTACACCCCTTTTAAAGACATTGAATTAAAATAAGCAATGTTCTCTCTTATTATAGCACCTTTGGTACTGTTTTTAAGCTGTCGATAATACTGCAATTTACCCGGAGTTTTTTCTTTAACATATTTGTTTGTAGTGTGCCTTGTCTCTCAGTTTCATGAAAAATTTTATGTTACTTGTAATCCAAGGGGTAAAAAAGGTTTGTTCTTAATAATTTTCTGCTAAATGGTTTTTTCGTTTATATTATTCGTGTAATTAGTTGAGTGAGATTATATGTTTCTAATAGGGTTTCAAATTTTTGTTGTGACAACCAACGTTTTAAGAGAATTGTAGTCAGGAATATCGAACGCAAAAACGCTATTTTCCGGCGAAAACCAAGTCTGATAGACCTAATATATCAAAATTTTTCGAGTTTTGATGTGAATTGACGTAGAACGGACAAAGTGCCTCTACTACTTTCCCAGTTGGAACGTGAAAATAATCAAATTGAACGTGGAAATAATGAAATTTTAGTAATCGAAGCCGAACAGTGTTGCCAAAAGTTGTGCATTTGAGCCGATTTTGGGTAGGGCTTGGGTTAGCATTTTTTCTTTTGAGCCCTCACACGTTATGAATGTTCGAATATGTTTTGAATGGTGGACAGTGGAATATATTCGCGGAAACACATGCAAAGCTGCTGTATATCCACGATAATACGGCTCTTGGAATTTTTTGTTTCACATTTCACACATTCTTCTAAACATAAAACACACAAAAATATCCAAGCCTTTCTTCACGCAAGTGCGTAGTGGCTTAAACGAGACGAAACTAACCAAACCAAAGCTAACCCAAACTAACTAAAACTAACCAAAGCTAACCTAAACTAAACAAAGCTAACCCAAAGCTAACCAAAATTGTGTCGCCTAGGCTTGCATGAAGTAAGGCTTGCGCTTCGCGCAAGCCTTTCTTCACGCAAGTCCGTAGTGGCTTAAACCAGACCAAACTAACCTAAACTAACCCAAACTAACAAAAAATGAAAATGACTTATTTCCGCAAGAAGTTTTTTGAGGTATTATGTAGAAAAATATTTATAATGTAAAACAGAAACATGTTTTCGTGTAACTGATTTCAGTTATTCTAGAGTCGAAAAAATGAAAATGATGCATTTCCGCAAAATTTTTTTTATGATTTTGTATTTGGGGAGGTTGCTCTATACTAAATAAACAAATATTTCTTACATAACTGATTTCAGCTAAGCGAAAGTTGATCCCATATCTTTTCAGTCTCAAACGTCTGGGAACAGTGTGCCTTCTTCAAAATATCTATTTCCATGGTGACTTGTGACATTTGACAGTAAAAAGGGGGATGCTTAGCTTACAATTATAATTACAAATAAACTTTTATTTTGTTTCATGGGGCTATGGGCCGCCTTAAATTAGGACCGGAACAAAACGGAAGCCTCTCGTTCTACCCAAATGTCTCCTGGTTAATATTTTTACCCGAGAATTGATTTTCAGGTGTGTATTGTCTATATTTCAGATTTCTAGTGCTTTTGCGAAGTGGTGCTGAAAATTTGTGTCAAAACTCGAACTTTGGGGTAATTTTTTCGGCTCAAATGTGGCGGATCCTCCGATTTTTTTGGCTTAAACTACTCTATAAGACACCCCCTTTCTAATGAAAAAAAAAAAAATCGTAGATACCTATATGTCACAAGACCCATGAGATTTTTTACATTTTGGATTTGATTTGCGCTACTTAAAGTCGTTTGATTTTGCTGGTTTTGTACTCTTTCAGCAGCATCTCTCACTAGTCCACCCAACACATAACCCACGCTCGTCTGAACTACCGCCTGTCCCATCTTTAATAGTAGTTGAGCATTTAATGATGACTATTAAAACACGAGCATGATAGTTACGATACGTATTAAATGTGAGTTGCATACAATATTTTTTCTACGATCATAATAATGAAAAATAATATATTTTTTTTTAAATTTGCTTAGTAAATTGTCTATGAACTGTCAAAATTAATAAATGTCAAATCTCTCATGATCATGGCTGTCTTTAATATTGACCAAATAGCTGTGATGTTGAATTTTGATTGGTTAAAACTCAGTTTAGTAAACGTCAGTATCGTAATGCACTTCATTACGGCACTAGTAGTAAATGTTTTTTAAATAAATCAATTAAAGTATTGGAGTAAATATGTAATCTGATTTTACAATTTTATCTAGATTAAGAAAGAAATATATACATTTTAAAACTTACCACTTACGTTGTCTGCGTAGGTATATACGAAAATTCATTTGGTGGTTTTCCGGACTTAGGAATCATTATATCTGTTATTTTCCATATCTTGGGTACTGATTTTAATCTAAAAAATGCATTAATAGGATAGGTAAGTTTTACAATCATTGTTTTACATAGGAGTTGTTTTAGGATCAAACCTTGAAGCTTTTTCGGATTAATCGCTTCTTTAATTTCTTTTGCTACTTCTTTTGTAGTAGCAGGTCTGATTGCACTTTCTTCCTGGATAAGATCAGATTCTCCTAGTCGAAAATGTCTTCACCCTCATTTGGCTGGAAAATCTCTTCAACATATTCAGCGTATCTGTTGGCTTTTTTATATTATTTTTTGCCCAAGTACACCAATTAATTGGTGGATTCTGCAGGATTGTTCTGATTGGTCTCTTAGTAGCTCTCTAAAGTAAATAGTCAGTTCTAATAGAGGTTTTTTTGGATTTCTATTTTGAGTTGTTGTGTGGCATTGTTTAGTATAGTTTGATGCCAGATATTTCTTAGCCTTCTTTTTTCAGGAAATAAGGGCTCTAATTTGAGGTAGTTGTTACCTTTAATTCTTGGAATATAATATGAACCCTAGACCGCAACACATTAAAAAATGGCTCGTTTTGTGGGGAAATTTAAGAACCACAAGCAGCTATGTTAACGTATGCCCAATAATCAATGATCACACTACGTCTGTGTTTCACCTCTTCTAAGTACGAGTTAATTGTCTTATTACCGTATATCATTACACATATGACGGTAAGTATTGCCTAAGCTACCATAAATTATTAACCCTTCGACCAATGAATCATATGCATACGAGATGGCGCTGGCAGGTTCCCTATTTTTCATTATTTTTAGTTTGTGTCGGAAAAGCGGGACTTAATTACCTGTGGGCTTAAGTCATTTTGTTTAAGCTGGTTTGCCCGTAATGGGGAATGATAACCCTGCTTACAATGAAAATACAATTCTATCTATGTTTTAACTAAGTTTAGGGTTCTCGGTAAAAACTTCTTCTGATATACGAGTTTAGTTCATATTTTTTGCGATAAATATCAGCGGTAAATTTACATATTATTATTTTAGCTTCAATCATTTAAAAAAAATCCTCTACTCGGAGGCCAGTCAACTGTTCCACGTCATCCGATCCATTCTTCAAACGTGTTGTTTAAAAAATGTCTTACTTCTAAACCGTAGAGTGGCGGTACTTCATTTTGTTGGCAGATAAAAGAGACGTTGTCATTGTCTTGGTTTTCTAACCAGATAAAATACCCATTCACGGCGGTACCCAGGACGGGGGAACCGAATGTTCCCGTGGTGCCATTTTGTCTGTGCCGTTTAGAAGCTTTAGACCATAAGAAATACCCGTTCACGCCGGTACTCAGGCCGGGGGAAACCGGATGTTCCCGTGGGACCCTTTCTGTCTGTGCCATTCAGTAAGCTTCGAGAAGTGCAAAAGTCGGAATCCCCAGGATTACATATATCGGTTGTTGTGAAATCGTTTGTCCTGACTGTGTGCAAACTTAGAGGAATTTTCGGCATGAATTTAATTTGCTAGTTCATGTTAAAGTTTTAACAAGAAATTTAATTTTGAGATGGGAAAGCAATTTCAACGAAAAGGGAAGTGTACTCTCAAAATTCGTCGGTCAGGGTAACTGTGGAACAGAGTCACAGAGTCCACAACGTTCTGCAGTTCGGCAGTCGACTAAACTGCGAATTTCAGAACGAAGTTTGCGACGAGTCTTACATCAAGATTTGAAATTTCATCCGTGTAAGATACAGATAGTCCAGGGACTGACTCCTTTTGATAAATTCAATCGTCTCAATTTCTTTAGGCAATTCTTGGAAATATGGAACAACAATGATAAAATTCTTGATAAACTGATCTTGTCTGACGAAGCTCACTTTTTATCTCAGTGGGTACGCACGTTAATAAGCAGAACCCCCGCTACTGGGTAGAACACAACCCAAGAGAAATGCATGAAAAACCACTTCATCCGAGGTGATCGAGCTATACTTTTTTTGAAGAAACGGAAACATTTGTAACTCCGGAGCTGCAAAGAAATGATCACGGTGAAGTTTGGTCCCACGACGAAGGTGCCACAGCGCATACAACTGGATGGACCATTGCTTACGCAAGGTCGCCACATGTAACGGCCCCCGATTTCCTTTTATGTGGATATCTAAAGCCTACTCATTTCCCAAACACTTCATCGAGTCTAAGAAAGGATTCGTGAAGAGAAAGATTCGATAAACATGAACCTAGATTTACGCAATTGCAGCAATGCATATTGTCACGAATAGTTTAGGAGGTTGTCGCGTTTTAAAAAAGAATAACTTCTCGCGTCGCGATTAGTACAATGACGGGGTCTTAACGCTTCCCTTAATCTACCACTGTATGTTCTATTTGTGAGGACACGCCTTGCTTAGCGTGCCGGAGGGTAACTGGGGTAGACCAGGCCGAGTTAGGTTGGGTAAGAAGAGACGATAAAGTAATCACGTTTAGTTTATAACAATAACAATGTATTAACGGTAAAACTTTAACAATGACTATTGGTCAAAAAATGAGATTCTATTATACCCGATTACTAAGGTGCGCATGTTTTCTCGAACTGAGGTATGGTTTATAGGTCTTTGTTTACTGTCTTATAATTATAGTTTTTCTTAAGAGTTGGGTTTTATTTAAGTTCACTAAACTTTTTAACTGACTATTTAGACACTTGTCTTCCTCACAACTCTGACAAACTTCTTGATTCGACTTTACTACGGTGGTTGTGAAACCCCTAGTCCTAGCACTCCTAGCAGTCGTCAAATGACTAATCGGTATCAGGTTTGGTAAGGAATAAAGGAGTAGAACCTAAAGCAGCTGTATAGCTAACTTGAGGAGCGTATAGAACTCGGAGGCAGCTGTATAGCTAACCTGGGAACTGGTTGTGGTGAGAACAAAGTCTGAAGAACTGACGGTTCGGTAGCGTATTTATATAAGTTTGGCATGATGGACTGCTCAACAAACTGCCGTCCTTGGGACTGCCCGCCTCTCTCTGCAGCTGGCTGGCCAGTTTCCTTAAAAACCGATCCCTACACGTTGCAGTCGATGGACACATCGTGCCTCAGGGCGCAATACTTTCACCAACTCTGTTCCTCATCTATATTAATGACCTGCTGATCGAAACGAATAATCCTGTTTACAGTTTTGCAGATGACAGTACCCTTGTCTCCCACTTTAGATCAGAAAAACCCTTACCAGCGACTGAGACTCATCACCGCAGACAGGAGCAGATTACAGCAATTAATCAAGACCTGGAGAAAGTTCAAACTTGGAGCGACCGAAATTTGGTCCAGTTCAATGCAGCAAAGACCCAAGCAGCAACGTTTACTAAGAGGGCCAATACAGCGGGCCCTGACATCATTATGGCAGGATCGACCATTCCTTCATCCTCGTCAATCGGGCTGCTGGGTGTCTCGGTCAACAGCAATATGTCATGGCATGACCATGTTGCTAACATCGCAAAATCAGCCTCCCAGAAGCTTGGGGCGCTATTTCGCAACAAAAAACTATACACCGCAGCAGTTGCTCTTGCTGTACAAAGCGCAAATAAGACCGTGCTTAGAATATTGCTCACATATCTGGGGTGCCGCACCAAAGCATACCCTAAAGCTGCTGGATTCCATTCAGAAGAGGGCTGTGCGTCTCGTCGGCGATCCGGAGTTGATCCGGAATCTGGATAGTCTGGAACATCGCAGACATGTGGCCGAGATGTCTCTGTGTTACAGATACGTTCACGGCAGATGTTCCCAGGATTTGGCCCGCATAATTCCGCCCTTGGCAACTCCTGTCAGACAGTCCCGACAGGCGGCAGGAGCGCACCAGTTCGTCGTACAACTAGAAACACCTAGAACATCGCTTTACCAGAACTCCTTTGTCTGGCGCACTGCATCACTGTGGAACTCACTTCCTGGACATCTGATTCCCACTAATTACAACCTACAAATATTCAAGAACCGTGTCAATCAACATCTTCGCACACACACCGCTCGTCGAGCGCCATAGGATCTCCCTTTAGTGTGTGTGCCACTGCCATAAAAAAAAATAGTAAAAACTGCTGACCATTGCTTGCTTAAGGTTGAAAGTCGCTCCCGTTGATTGCTCGCGTTGTTTATAGTTTGCCTTTAATGTTTATATAACAATCTCCAAGTTCAAGTTCAAACTTAGGACAGGGTTATATTTCTTTAGTAGCTTATGCAATTTAATAGATTACACTAATCTACTCACTAATAATCACATAACACGGTGGAAGACGGTGGTCTTTGTACACTGGAAGTGTTTCAACAAATTTTCACAATTGTATATTTGTTTTAGTAACCAAGTCCAAATATATTCTTCATATCTTCACAGTAGCCTATTAAAAATCGTTCAATCCTATTGCTTTACCTTCGTATTTACCACAGGAAATCAGAAAATATTGCATCTTTTTGATGATCATCGTAATCTTATAAATTGCCAGCACGATTAAGAAGGGACACTAGAACACTAACCAAAGCGTGCGCCGAGTTTAAAAATTGCCAATCGAAATTGAAATAAATCCAGCTTTTCATTTCGTTCGTACACCGTTACGCTTCGATAAGAAGATTACGGTAAGTTCCGCCTTTCAAATCGAAGCTAATCGGGTTTTGAGATTAACTTTTCGGCTTATGGCATGGCTATTTCATTTTGTGTATCGTCTCAAATCGCATAGATTCTTTATTCACTATTTAGTCTCAAATTATTTAATGGGATTATGTGCCCCTGGCTTTGCTCTTTTGTTTTTGGAACGTGAAATTGCTTTCAATAAAATAAAATTTTGGTACAGGGTATCGAATCCGCGATACTTCCAGCGGCGTGCATTAATAGCACAAGCAACGACGCATAGGTTTTATAGATGGTATTTTGCAGAAATTAATGGTTGACGCAAAACTAATGCTTAACATCCTAAATAGCCATTGCTATATACTTCAAAGTGTGGATTATCAAAGACGATTTCTCACCATTAAAATCTGTAAAAAAATTGCATCCGATATTTTAAAATTTGCTTTCCTGTGCAAGCAACTTCGTAACCTGCAAATAGTGAATTTTGTAGAAAGGGGATCTCTTATAGAGTACAGTTCGACGCACGAGTCTGTATCTACCGAAGGAATGCTGCTTTGCCGAGCGATGTTGTCACATATCTTTTCTTACTTGCTCATCGAAAATAAATAGTAATAAAAAAAACTAAGATTTTATTATTGTTTCAAAATTATTCAAAACCCTATCCTATTAATGTTATTATTTAAATGCATTAAATGAAAAGAGTATCATCAAAATAATCCTAATCCAAAAATGTTGCAACATAAGGTGGGTCAAAGCGAACAGGTGCCTATTTGGGGCGTCTACTATTATTATACGCGTCTCGTGCCACCTATCACATATGTTACTTGCCCCTTACTGCCGCTACGTCGTCGTAGACACAGAATCGTGTTCAACAAATTATACTCGTGCTACCTATCACAGATGTTACTTGCCCCTTACTGCCGCTACGTCATCGTAGACACAGAATCGTGTTCAACAAATTATACTTACACATTTTTGGATCAACCATAATAGAACCGAAAAAAGGCTCCAAAGTTCGAAAATTTAGACCAAATTAGGTTAGAACTATCTGTAATAAATACACTATTACTTGACCGGGGAATGCATCAAAGTAAATATATTTCGCTGCTGGACAGTTCCGCTTACAAGGTTGTCAAATGTACATTTCCTGTTATTTGGTAATTAGGAGTAAAGCAAACTGAAGGGTGCGCTTGAAGTACCAAATGAGCATATTTAGAATGAACGAATAAATAATAAAGTTGAGGATGAAGCGCTATTTCTTACTGACTTACACGAACCGAAACTAACTAAAGTAACTTTGCCCAGGCTTGAGCTTCACGCAATTCTTCCTTCGCGCAGTTATTTGCGCTAGCTTGTACTGGCTTAAACGAGCCCAATCCTACCCAAACTCTCCAGCCGAGCTGTTGAACATCTGAATGCTTTCATATATCGTGGAGTTTTTGGTAAAGGCGCTCCTTGAAATGAGCAATGACAGCATAGAAT
>MU189747.1:17990-49263 GCA_016904865.1 Pissodes strobi | reverse complement strand
AAATTTTGGTCAGGATTTCTTTCGAAATATCTTTTATTACTGTAAATTCATCTCGTAATGTTGATAAATGTATTGAGTATTGTTCTGTTTATTTGCCTCATTTTAATGTATATGTTTTAGCATTTTACCGTTCACCCTCGGGGCACTTTGACACATTCTTGGGGGGCAATTGAGGAAATTCTAGCCGAATTTAAATCCGATGTAAATCTAATGGTCGCAGGTGACTTTAATGTTCACTTTAATACAGGACAGGCCGAAGCAGCTCGCTTGTGTGACTCGATGATGAGTTTTGGCCTGTAACAAACAGTATTTGAACCAACACGACTGGACAATTGTCTGGACAACATCTTTTTGAGCTCTGACATGGATATATGCTCTGTGAGTGTAGCTTATGTGAATATATCTGATCATAGGTCGCAAGTGGTGTGTGGCTTCACTCAGTCTCGAAAGGCATGCAGACCGATAACACAACGGGGTCTTAACAAATTCTAAAATATTGTAGATAATTTGTCATGGGAATTTATTGGGAGAACAGCGATGTCAATGAGTGTTTTGAGAATTTAACAACATTGCTGAAAGATGCATACCAGCAAGCATTCCCAGAAAAATCCTATATTGCTCGGTCTGACCACTCCTATACCATCAACTGGTTTAGTGATGAGCTTAAAGCGATGAGGGAGCATCTGAATTTTTTAGCAGAACTAAAACGTCAATATAACTTTATAGGAATCGAACAAGAATTTAGAGAATATAGAAAGCTCTACCAAGATGCTATAATAAGGGCAAATGATAACCTTATCACACGGCACATGTTGTTGTATGTGCCGTGCTTATTAGCTGTTCTCAAAATCCGCCTAATACCATGTGGCAGATAATACACAAGCATTGAGGCCAGAGTAGGGAGACAGTTGATCACAAAAATAACTTAACACCAGACGATTTTAATAATTTTTTCTCCAGTATCGCCCAGAATATAGTGCAGGTTATTCCAATTTCAAAGAATAATCCCATGGACTACCTTGGCGGAAGCACATCACTACCAACTTCTCTCTGTTTTCTTTAACGAAGTCAGGGATATAATTGATAACCTAAAAAATAAACAGAGCCGTGACATTTATGGCTTAAATGTAAAATTAATCAAAACAATCAAAAACTGTATTATCATGCCCTTGACTCGCCTAATCAATTTTTCTTTTCGACAGAACATCTTTTCAGACGTTCTCAAAATGGCTATTGTGGTATCAATTTTCAATAAGGGCGACCTCTCATTGCCTGAAAATTATAGGCCGATATCGCTTCTGCCTATAATCTCTAAAATTCCAGAGAAGTGTAATTAAAATTATAAACTTCTTTGAAACAAATGGTCTTTTCTCCCAAAGCGAATTCGGCTGCAGAGAGAATAAGAGCACTGTCCTAGGTATCATAAATCTTGTTTCGGATATAATAGATGCATTTCATAACATGCAGTACAACTCAGTTCTGCTGTGTGATCTCAGCAAGGCCTTTGACTGTGTCAGCCATAGTATCCTTCTTCAAAAACTCAGCTATTATAACTTTAGTCCGAATAGTATCAAACTTGCTGAGTCTTACCTTCGGTGCAGGTGTCAAGTGGTAGGGGTTGCTGGTGTGACGTCAGCGAAGAGTGTAATTAATATTGGAATACCACAAGGCTCGGTCCTGGGCCTCATTCTCTTTTTAATATAATATATATATGATCTTCCTAGAGGGATGACTCTCGCAAAAATCACACTCTTTGCTGATGACACAACGGTTTCTCATGCTGCAGATACTTATGAAGATTCATTGAGAGGGTCGATGGCGGCACAGGAGAGGGCTGAGAATTGGTTTTGCTCAAACAGGCTGCTTCTGACAAGACAAGCCGGGTAATATTCTCTATGAGAGACTTACCAGGTGTTGAGAATGCCTCAGAGATGCGCTTTCTGGGAGTGGTTTTAGATCCAGAATAGCAGTGGGGTAAACATATTAATGTTCTTGCGAATAAACTCAGCAGGGGGCTTTATGTGCTCCGAAACCTATATAAGTGTATCTCAACTGATATATTACGAACTGCATATTTTGCTGTTTTTTATACCCATATCTCATATGCGATTCTTGCATGGGGACACTCCGCCGAGGTTCACAGGGTGTTTAGTCTGCAAAGAAGGGCAGTGAGAGTGATGATGATACAGAGAGGACTGATGGAGTGTGTATGTTGGTCTTGGTCTGCTGACTGTGCCTTGCTTATACGTGTTGGAGTGTCTGTTGTATGTTAAGCAGTATGAAGGTCAGTTTCGAGCTCATGAAGATGTCCATGACCACGACACTCGTTTAAGACACAATTTGGTACCTGCATATTGGCATCTAAGAAGGTGTCAGGATGGTCCAGGCTACTGGGCTATAACATTTTATAATGTTTTACCAGATTATGTTAGAGCACTACCAGCAAGAGTTTTAAGCAGAGAGTGAATTGTTACCTAATAAACAGGGCTTTTTTATTCCTTTGATGAATATCTTAATTCAGATATTAGTACGCTGTGAGTGATCCATCCTGAACAGTGGTGTTTTAATTTTTAAATTTTGTTTATTGCCTTTTAACTTTTAACCCTTTGTGACGTAAACATGTGTTTTGATTATTTTATTGATTTTATTATTAATTTATTAATATGTATTCTTGCAATTTTTTTTTAAACATTTTTTGTAACTCTTGCTGACGTATGTAAGTAAGCCTGTGCATTGACATGAATAAAGTATTTAGTTGTTGAAATGTTTCGTATTTTGTTACAGGTTTATCAGTTGTTAGTTATTATTACATTATGTAGTATTTGTCAATTTTTTTGCAACAGTAGTTGCTCTCCATGAACATTTACCTTGGAATGTTAACTTAAACTTCAGTGAAACTAATTATATAATATTGCTGTCTATATAGTAAACTCCATTAAATAACAACAACAACAACATGTGCAAATTGCATAGCAGAATTAGGAAGTACCGACACTGTGTACAAAAGTCTGTCTTTTGAAATCATTTATTTCCAAAATAAACGGGCAAGCCCAATTACAAATTTAATATATAGACAAGTACAAGTTAGCAATCTTACAACTAAAAATAAAATAAACGAACAATGGATGTAAAGGATGTCACTTAAAATTAAACATGTGGACAATTATTAAAAACAAAACAAAAATGGACAGAATTAAAACTCAATAATAAACAGAGTATAGATAAAAATTTAAATAAAAATACAATTATCAAAAACAGGAACAAATAGTGATGAAAGAGTTTTAAAATGTCAATAAAAGGTAGCACCATATTTATTATTGCATATGAGTTAAGGTTAAATAGTATAAGTAGTCAATAGTATTTACTTTATGCAATATCTTATTTCAAATGAGACCTGACCCGAGCCACAGACGATGTAAACACATCAACCTCAATCTCATTAGTATATCTCAGTGCCTTGTCGATTGAGCTGTGCTTCCCATATGTGGTTCTGTGAAAACCAACAGTAAAAGACCTCACCTCCCTCAAGCTCCTACCAGGAACCCTAATATTTATCAAGGACGCAGCTGGTCGAAAAACTTGCGACGCTCATGTAAAGACCCGAGGGCAAGGAGATCTGCAATTTCTGAATAATTCAGTTCATCCCAGCCAATATTTAGTTTAAAACCAACATATTTTTAGCAAACTTTCTTTGCACCCTCCCTATAGTGTTAATATGAACTTCAAAATGAGGCGACCAAACACTTGTACTGTTTTCCAATAGGAATTATACTGTTTTTTATAGTGAACCTGTATTTTATTTTTTATTGAAATAGAAAGTGTCTTTACACAACATTATGAAGTTGTGTCCCGACAAAGTATCGAATCAATTAAAAAAAAATGTGAAAAAATTAGGCTTAGGATAGTACCATCTCAGACTGTCATAATATAAGAAATAAACTAATTATTCGTTATGTAGTATGTAGATTAAAAATAGCAAGTGAGAGAAAGAGTAATTTAACACATAGATATGCCAGTAATTCTTTAAGGTAAGTTTATTACTAATTATCTCTAAATTATGACAAAGCTAAAGCTTTTATTTTTTCGACTCGTAATGACATCACAATAATGAAGCCTCTATAATTTTTTAGTTGTAGTACTTGATTGTATTTTAACATGGAACCCTCCTGCAGTAAGCTCATGTTAAGAAACTTTAAATGTATACCTAATTGTTATTTTATGTGTCCTCTTTATGCTTCTATATCAGGATTACCTATTACCTACTATTTGTTTTTAATAAAAAATTTTAAAGTAGTAGGTAAATCAAATGTTATTGCCATACTTATTTTTAACATTTCTTTTGCATTTCAATATGTAATATATTGCTCTATTTATGTGTATGGTTTATAGTTTTGACATTAATAAATTACATACTTACAGTTTTTGGGTATTTTGCCACCAAGCAGAGGTTGAAAAGGGGCTAGAACAACGTGTCACTTTTTCTAACCCCCTCCACAAATCCCCGTCACCCATGGTGAAATACCAGAAAACGGAAAGTGCCGAAAAAATTAACCCGTCACAAAGATTCAGAAGGTATTAATAAATTATGTATATTTATGCTTTATCTTGGGTTTTTTATTATTTTATCCCTTCCTTCCTTCCCAGTAATAAAAAATATGTAATAGTATAGAGTTTTGGGTCAAAACCCAACCAATAACAATCATATTTTATATATTTGCCTCTTCAAAAATTTAAAATTTCAATTAGGTATTTAATGAATACAAAATTTGTTTTTTTTTAATTACTCAAATTATTTACTTTGTCTTTAAATATTTTTATAATGAGGTCAAGTCATTTGGATGCCTTTTAAGTGTACTGAAATTGTCTATAACAAAGCCTGTCACACAGCCCTAATTTGCAAATAACTTAAAAATGTGTCATTTAAATTACCAAAGAAAATTAATAGTTATTTCGTATTATGCATTAAAATTACATTCTGTAACTGATTTACAACCATAAAATGAAATTCAATATCGGTGTCCATATAAAATCCCTATTCTGGTGTTTAATTTTGACGATTAATGGCGGATGCGCGGGGCTTAGACCCTATTGTCGCCACTTTTATAAAGCCAATGCAACCCGTACCAAGAGTAACAAATGTAAGTATCTATCCTACTCAGCATTGGTTCTACTAGAGGACACAATATATCCTTTATTGAACATTGCATATGTCATTCTCTCAAAAGGTAAATACAATTAAAATTCTGTGTTTTCATTGGTTGAACATAAGCACAAGCATAAGATGTTAAAAGTTGGTGAACTTTTTATGTCAAGCTTATGTTGTGTCTTATGTTATGTTGATCTATAAATTACCTGACTTAAATTTGAATATTTAACTTCTTCTATGCTTATGTTATATCAATCTATAAATCCAGCTTTAATTTTCAACATGTCGAAATTAGATCAGTCATTAAGTTTCTAGACTTTTTGATAGACAATAAGCTTACATTTGATGAACACATTTCATTACTGCCCATGCCATTATAAATAGCGATTTAAGATCAATTTTGCAGTATTCTAAGGAACACAATCTCAATATTAATGCAAATAAAACTAAAGTATTACTTTTTGCTAGTAAAAATCGTCTGGCTACTATTATAAATGATAATAATTACATTGAAATTGATAATGATTGAATTGCTTTTATTAATAGCATCAGGGTTCTAGAAATAACTGTTAATTCACTTTTAAGATTTCAAGAACATGTAGGAGCTGTCTTGCAAAAGTGATATTTGCGTATGCATCTGCTTTATGCCAACAAATATATTTTGAATTTTAAAACAAGAAAAAGGCTCTCGGAATCTTTGGTGTTATCTATTTTTAATTACTGTTTAATCATCTATTATCCTTGTCTTGATTCAATAACTCAAGAAAGACTATAGCGTACACAAAATGCATGTTGTCGTTTTGTCTGTAATGTAAGAAAATTCGATCATGTTTCCAAACACATTTACCAATTACAATGGCTAAAAATGTATTTCCTGTTTAAATTTCGTTTCTTAACATTTATGCATCGCCTATTTAAAAATCAGGACCAAAATATTTGTTAGAAAAATTAATTCCAAGAAATAATAAGGTACATGATAGGAGTACAAGACACATAACCCTGACTATGCCGCACCATACCACAGCTCTTTTCTCACGTTGTTTACACATAAAATGCTATAGCCATTTATAAAAGATTTAGGCCTAACTTCTCAAGTTCAATGTTTCAATTTAAGAATAGTTATAAGACTCTGTTTTTGGGGGAACAATTACTACAATAATTTCCTTTCTTTCTTTTCTTTTTTCACTGTTCATTAACATATGTATTATTTACTGAATTTTTGTTTTCATTTATTGTTTGTACTTGGATCTTTCTATTTTTTTTTTTTTTCATTTTGTTTCGTAAGACAAAGTTGTATATTTGTGAATGATAACTAGGTATTTACAATTCACATACCAAGGATTCACATTGCACAATATGCATTACCCGAGGCTGGGTTAGCATTTCTCAGGGGATAATATTTTGAATAATTATGATGAGGACTGTTCTCCCGCAGTTGATACTTAGTAGCTAATGATTTGTGGCACCTTCTCTACATTTGGTAAAGCATAAAGTGTGGTATTAACTAATCATCCACATACAAATCATGAAATATCTTAGCCTTTTTGGACACAATTAAGTACTTACTCAAAAAAATATTGATCAAACTGAGAATAATGTTCTTCTTTAACTGCTAACTCTGGCCACTCTGGTTTTGGCTCACCCTTAATTGCCAGATGGTCAGACATAATATTAGACCTAGTACCTACCAGATATTCGCTTTATTTGGGTGGTATGTGTACTACCTTATGTTATAATTTATAATAAAAAACACAAAAATGAAAAGATGTTGTGTTTAACTTGCTATAAAAATAAACAATACAATACAACCAGTGTTAATGACAATTGACAATGACCAGGTGTTGCCACAAGCACTTTTTTCATTAGCGACTAGGTCGCGCCGGTCTAAAATCGTTCCCAAGCGGTGTAGGTGTAATGGACAGCGTTATAAGATCCTTTACACAAATGGTGCACTATATAAAAATCGGCCTTTCCTATCGGTCGATCCACATTGCCCTCCGCTCGCTACGGGGGCTCAAGAAAAGGAAACTAACCAGGTGCTAACCCAAACTAACCCAAGACAAACCCAAAATCAAGAAAAAACTGTTTAGAAACATAATCTTAAAGAAAAAAATAAAAAATAGCAACGGGGTTCGAACCTCGGCCGTCCAGGTCCGACCCAGCTGTATAAACCTCTGCACCACTAGAGCTCTTGACAGAAATCGTTTGCATCACGCAGACATATCGTAATACGAGATGGATCGACCAATAGGAGAGGTCGATTTTTACATGGTGCACTATATGTGTAAAGGATCTTTAAATGCTAATGGACAGCGTCTTTGCCTGTCATGTGGGCAGTTAGGGTTCGATTCCCGTTGGTTACAAAACTTTTTTTTTGTTCGAAAAAGTTTTATTTCTTCATTTTGGGTATGCCATGGGTTAGTATTGGTTAGTTTTTTTTAAGCCTCCGTAGCACAAGCGTCTAGAGATCGATGTTTTGTTTATGTTTTTTTATTAATTTATCTTTTTTTCTTAATTTTGGGTTAGCCTTGGATTCCTTTTGGTTAGCACTTTACTTTGTTAGTTCTTGATGATTGAGCCCCTGCCCCGTAGCGAGCGGAGGGCCACGCGTGAGTGTATTATAATTAATACAATCTATGATACAATCGTGTCGAGAACGTTTTTAGACCGGCGCGACCTATCCACTAGTTCTTTTTCGTGGTAGATTAACGTAAAAGAGCGGGGTGGAATTGGGTCGGTGAGGGGTAGATGAAATAAAAGCTAATATATTCACTATTTTTCATTTAGGAGCATTAGAAGCAAGACCGATTTTGTCGTTTTACGGTTTTTTCTTCAGAAACACATACATTGAGTGTTTTAAGTCATTTTTTTGACGTTTTTCATTAGAGAGGACCTCTAATATTAATAAACTGTCTTGCGGGAAAGTGGAGCGAATAGGGGTGCTGGGTGGGGCAAAAAGTGTATAAAATATTCGATTTGCAAAGACAAATTTTATTGAATATACGTGTTATTTTTATAAATATTCCAGTGCCGTACCTCGGGTAGGGAAAATGGGTTCCACCCTTTCGTTAATTTTTTATGATTCTACTAATATTTGACTTCGCGCATGGCCCTCCGCTCGCTTCGCCCGCTCCGGGGGCGCAACCAAACAAAACTACCCCAAACTAACTCACGGCATGCCCAAAGTAAAAAAAAAAGTTTTGTATTGCCTATATTTCTAGTGTTTTTGTGAATTGTTGCTGAAATTTTGAGTAAAAACTCGATCTTTGGGGTTTTTTGTCGGCTCAAATGTGGTGGATCCTCCGATTTTTTTTTTAAATCAAATATATATTTGAGCATTTTGAGCATGCCCTGGGTCTTGGGTTACTTTTGTTTTGTGGCGCCCTCGAAGCGGAGGGCCATGCGCGAAGTGAAATTAGTAGAATGATAAGAAATTAATCAACTGCAACGGGACAGTGGAGCCCTCTTCCCTAACCTTGTTACGTCACTGGAATATGTATGAAAATAACAAGTATTTTTAACGACATTCGTCTTTGCAAACCGAATATTTACTATTTTTATATATCTACACTTTTTTATCCCACCCAGTACCCCTAGTCGCTCCACTGGCCCCGCAAAACAGTTGATTACTATTAGGTTTCCGCCAATAAAAAAACGCCAAAAAATTACGTGAAAACACTCAATTTGTGTGTGTGAGGAAAAACGAAAAAATCGACCTGACACGTCAACTAAAAAAATGACCAAAACTGTAGCAAAAATTCAGTATCAGATTTACGCCACGGCACATTGTGCCGTGTTTACGCTATGCGTAGGGGAATCAGAATCCTTGGGGGGGGTGACCGATCAATGTTACCAAGTCAGTATCGATCGATAATATCGTTTAATTAACCAACACGACGTGCGTGTTATAGTATGAGAATTCTAGAATATTAGTAGTTATTAAATTATTATGACAACCGACAACCGTAAAAGAGCCGAACACTATAAGGTGTCATCTAGACGTCTTTAAAGACAATGTCCAGAGTCTAAACTATTGATTGTCTCACTTTTTAAAAGTATTGGATTTTTTTGTTTGTATAATTAACTATTTTTATAACTGATGTTTTGGGGAGCAGGGTAGAAATGCTCGAGAGGAGCGAGAGAGCGAAATTTTTAGTTAGATAAAGCAAAATATATCGTAGAAAGTGCTGACAAATTACGGGCACGTATTACAACAAGTAATATTTCACTTCACGCATAACCTCCGCTCGCTTCGGGGCTCAACAAAGGGAAACTAACCAAGTGCTAACCCAAGCCATACCTAAGACATACCCAAAATCAAGAAAAAAAAACTGTTTAGAAATATAACCCTTAAAAAACCGACGGGATTCGAACCCGAGTCGCCGAAGTGAAGCCTCCTAGACCATCTGCGGACTTACAAGCAACTGGTTGCATCACGAATGTAAGGGTGGTCGGGTGTATGGAACGGACGGTAGTAGTCCGCTAGCGCTAGACTCTAATTTTAAAGACCTGCGATTGGCATTAGAGTCTAGCGCTAGCAGGCGACCGCCGTCCGTTCCATCCATCCGTCCATGCAACCAGTTGTTTGTAGGTCCGCAGATGGTCTAGAGGTCTGGATGGTTAGCCATCACTTCGGCGACCCGAGTTCAAACCCCGTCGGTTCGTTTTTTATTTTTTTAAGGTTATCTAAACAGATGATGATGATGATGCTAGACCCTCTTTACAGAGGGTTGAATGGCGCTGCTACGAGGCAATTTGCCAGCACACCCTTCGCCTGGCGCTTAGGGAGCGGTAGAGCTACCCTTCTACATCCGTTACACGTTAGTCCAGTTTGAAGGGCCTTGTATTCGGTGGGAAAGACCAGAAAGACGGGCCTGTGCCCCTGGTGATTCCCGAGCTTTATACAACTATAAGCTAATGAAATGCACAACTGAGTTCCTATGCAAGGAGGCTTCGCACACTGTAGGTATAACCACTTTCTGTCAGAGACTTCAAATCCCCGTAGGGAACACCCCCGACCGCCCTCAGGCCACGCTACCACGCACGGAAATTCCCTGAAGTCCTAGTAGGAATCACCCCACACTACACGACCCACCCCTTACACTGTCCAGCCGGCACGACTTTCCAGACACCCCCCGAAGGATTGGAACACGTTATCTAAGCAAACAGCTTCCACTTCCCGTGCCGAATTCTGTAATCCGTTTCCAACGTGTTCGTCCTTCGACGGCTGGACCGGAAGTGATCTAAACAGATTTTTCTTGATTTTGTGTATGTCTTGGGTTAGTTTGTGTTAGCACTTGGTTAGTTTCCTCTTCTTGAACCCCATGCGAAAAGTAAAATATTACTACAAGCTTCTGGGAGGCTGATTTTGCGATGTTAGCAACGTGATCATCATATTGCTGTTGACTGAGACACCCAGCAGTCCGATTGACGAGGATGAAGGAATGGTCGATCCTGCCATAATGATGTCAAGGCCCGCTGTATTGGCCCTCTTGGTAAACGTTGCTGCTTGGCTCTTTGCATTAAACTGGAAATAACGGTCGCCCCAAGTTTGAACTTTATCCAGGTCTTGATTAATTGCTGTAATCTGCTCCTGTCTGCTGGTTGCATATCACAGAGTTTGAAGCTTTAAATTGACTCGCCTCTAGCGAGCAGCGGTTATAAACCATAATGGGCGGGACATGGTTTATTTCTCATACAAAGAAAGAATTTCCCTTGTCTATGGTTTATTTACTATTATAGGGTTTGTTTACTATTTTGGAACATCTAATATTTCACTTCACGCATGACCCTACGCTCGCTACGGGGGCTCAACAAACAGGAACTAACCAAGTGCTTACCCAAAATTAATAAAAAAACTTTCTACAAACACAACTTTTAAAAAAAGCCTTGCCGCTGGCGGGAATCGAACCCGCAACATCGTGTCGCAAACGCAGCATCGAACCACTAGACAGTTACATGTAACTCGCTGGACCGTCAAGACATTCAAACAAACCCTCCAAATCTTAGATTAGGTAAGAGTAAGGATACCGCGCATGACATTAAGCCAATGTTCTTTCCTTGTCTAAGCTCCAAATAGTAAACAATTCAAGCCCCGCCCTTCCAACTGTCATTATGGTTTGTAACCGCGGTTCGCTAGAGGCGAATTTTAAATTGAACGGGCCGGGATCTGTACATTTATGTCTAGAGACTGACCCATAACTTTGAGCCGTCAACTGTTTTCAAGTTTTCATGTACTTCGTGATACAACCAGTCGTTTGTGTGGCCTCTGATGGTCTAGAGGCCTGCATGGTTGGCATTCACTTCGGCGACCCGGGTTCAAACCCCGTCGGTTTTTTTATTATTCTTTTAAGGTTATATTTCTAGTTTTTCTTCTTGATTTTATGTATGTCTTGGGTTAGCACCTGGTTAGCTTCCTTTTCTTGAGCCTCGGTAGGCAATGCGAAAAGTGAATTTAGGCAACCCACATTACTCTGCGCAGAGTTATGGGTCAGCCCCGAGATTATTGTGGTTTGTACCAAGACGCTTCTGTTTGCACACTCTCTGTCCCTCGTGGGCGACCGCCACCATATATATAATATCACTTCTGGTCCTACCGTCGTAGGACGAACACGTTGGAAACGGATTACAGAATTCGGCACGGGTAGTGGAAGCTTTTTGCTTAGAAAACGTGTTTCAATCCTTCGAGGGGAGTCTGGAAAGTCGTGCCGGCTGGTCGGTGTAAGGGGTGGGTTGCGTAGTGGAGGGTGATTCCTACTAGGACCCCAGGGATTTCCATGCGCGGTAGCGTGGCCTGTGGGCGGTCGGGGGTATATCCTACGGGGGTTTGGAGTCTCTGACAGAAAGTGGGTATACCTACAGTGTGCGAAGCCTCCTTGCATAGGAACTCAGTTGTGCAATTCATTAGCTTATATTAACGAAAAAGTCGGGAATCACCAGGGGCACAGGCCCGTCTTACTGGAGGTTCCCATCAAATACAAGGAAGGCCCTCAAATCAGAGGATCGTGTAAACATGCAGAATGGTAGCTCTGCCTCTGTTTAAGCGCCAGACGAGGGATGTGCTGGCAATTGCCTCGCAGCAGTGCCATTCCACCCCCTTACAAGGGGGTGTTAGCTACTCAACTCAATATATAATATTTTTACGTATATGTGGGCCACAAATCAGATTGATCCGGATTCGCCCCGTGCGTCGCCAAAATTGGAAATTTGTTTCCATTGATTTATTGAATCTACCGTATGCTTATTTATACCGTGGTAGAACCACATATTCAATAACCAGCTACTCACATCTTCCGGCGGCATCTTTTGATTTGGGAAAATCAAGTGAAAATTTTAGAAGAGGGCCATGACTTAATATTGTTTTAAACGTCTGGACATCTGAATAATACTTTTGACAGTTCGTTTAATTTAAAATATGATGTTTTATCGTCTAAAATCCATTTAAAAACGATTTTAAATGGCAAAATTATATAAAGATCCGAAATTTCCGGTCTTTTTAGGGCGATAGCCGTAGCTTCGGACGAATTTGTCGTGGATTTTGAAGCGAATATTCATTTTAAATTCAGTTCGCTTTGTTGCCTGAAAAATCACGAGACCGTGGAACTGAACCGCTCAGGACACTGCCCGACACTCCAACTTTCCGATGAGTAGCTGGTAGTATATAAGCTGTGGTAGAACTATCCCGCCCGTCGTTTGTTTCTTCCTCGTTTTCATCGCTGTCGCCGTTTTTATCATTTGCACAAGTGGTAGATTTTTATATTTTGGCTATCTGACGAATGCAATAACGAATTATGTAGTTTGTGACATTTAATGCATTTTTGCAATTTATACTTCCACGTAGAATGTGAATCCCTTAAACAATTTAAGCATAAAGTAAGCCTTTTTGCAGCCGAAATTTTGTCACTGAGCCAACCACTAATTAAATAAGAAAATGCTCCCCCTCAGTTGTGTGCTCCCTTAAATACGCAATTCTCAAATATTGTTTTATTATATTTAAACGGAAAGTAATTTGCCCTACGCTCATTTAATATATTAAATATACCTGAGGATAGAATCAAGTGCTGGAAAAAGGAATGAAGTTCTTTTAAACTAGGTGGAGAAATATGGGTTGTTGTCCATGCTGTCTAGGTAATTTATTTTCAATTTTCAACGAAATAGGGTGTCAACACATTGGTACTGCGAACCCGGTTTCAGAAAATGAACAGAAGTTAAAAAAAAAAGACCGAAAATACAGTAAGTGAATAGGGTAAATCGACGTTCATTACACCCTGATCTGAGTCACCAACAACAGATAGACTCTGTGAGTTATGTTTTATTTGAAATTCTTTGCAAAATGATTGCATTGAACTAACAAGTTCAAAATACGATGCCTCAAAATTGGCAATTTCAGCATCGTTACTCTCTCCTGATAATTCAATTTGTCCTTGAATGTCATGGAATTCATCCTTCACAAAGGTGAAACTTTTTCTAATCGCAACTCAGCTTCTGTAATCTGTAATTAACCTACTACCTTTATTTAGACAAAATAGGTTTTAATCCTAGTAAGTTTCCCTTTAACCATCCCCCTTTTTACTATTAAAACCCTTAATGGCTCTTCAGCCATTGTTGCTCAGAATAAAAATATAATGAACTATTTATAATCGCCACTAACCCATGGTGGTAAAAACGTTCTCGCACCGATACAGGCTACGTAGCTACCCGATACAAAGCACTGAATGCCACACTAACCTCGCTTTATTTTAAAGGACGATTTACCTTAATAGACACTTCCGTTTTGGAGTTGGTGATGTTCGGGCGTGGGAAGGAAGCCTGGTTTTCTAACCTGACTTCGCACGGGAAGTGCACGTGATTTACGGCAGAAAGCGTTGGGGGCCCCATCGGTTCGAAAAGAGAAGTCGTGGCCGGTTAGGACAGTGTTTAGGGTGGGTCGCTTAATGTAGGGTCGATTCCTACGAAGATTCTTCCAAATTCCTGCACGTGATTACGTGATCCGAAGGAGATCGGGGCGTAGCCTCTGCGGAGATGGGAAGTCTCTCTGACAGCAGCTGGTTATATCTGCATTGTGTGAAGCCCCTTTGCATAAGACACTAGCCGTGCAGTTCATTAGCTTATTTGTTTTAAGATCGGGAATTTCCAGGGGCACAGGCCCGTCTTACTGGAAGTTTCCACCGAATAAGGCCCTTCAAACCGGAATAACGTGTAACGGATGTAGAAGGGTAGCTCTACCTCTCCCTAAGCGCCGGACGAAGGGCGGTGCTGACAGATTGCCTCGTAGCAGAGCCATTTCATCCCCGATCAAGGGGATTCAGTATCAGTATCAGAAGGGGTGGCCCCTAGCGGGCCTTGCACTTAGGCCACCAATTGGGCCCGTTGTGCCCCCAGCCCGCATTAGATAACCTCCAGGATGCCGGTCCTCCTTAAGAAAGCCCATCAAGGGGATTAAAAGTAACAGTACCTTAATAGAGAGTTCTTTTGATACCGTTTTGTTACCAATTTCGTAAACTTTTCAATAAAAATTAGTTCTTATGTATTTCCCCTAAATTTAAGGCACCATTAGAAGCGGCAAAGGTAGTTAACCTGTAGTGGCATTTGTTAATTTTGTAAAGATTGACCGATATTTTAATACTTTGAGGTAGGAACTTGGCACCTTCGGCATACTGATAAAGCAAAGGTAATAACCCCTCTTAAAGTGAACATTTCCCTACGCTTTTCTCTAAAGCTGTCTACGATTAAAAGCCATCTTGCAGGGTCTTTGAATGGATTGATGGCTAAAACTTCTCTTAAAATTATTACATCATCTTCCGTGCAAAATGGTAAACGTTTTTTACTATATTCTGCTTCGGCCATCTCAAATTTTAAAATAAACCCAGAAAAAAAAGATAACAACAAAGCAAATGTGACTCCTGTCAATTGATAGATTTGACATAAAATAACGTAGCGGAGAGTTTACGTTAATCTCCCTTACGTAGCGTAACACGTTAACGCTAATACGGTTAACGTATCCATTTTTGACAGATGACGTCTCGTAAATAGCGTAACGGGTTTCAAAAGAACTCTCTAATATTTCGCTTATCCGCTCGAATAGGACCATCAAATTATGTATAAACCTCGGGCTAATCAATGATGATTGACCATATTCCTTGAAAATACTTTTATTTACAACATAAACACGAAATTTTACAACTTTTGAATTGAGCCTTGCGGCCCTTGTGTGCAACAGTTCGACGGCTGCTTGGAGAGAGAGAGTTAATTGCAACGTTGTCATGTCCTTATGTTTTCATGTGAGATATTAGAGGAAACTTGATCACTTTAAACAGAGGAACCATTAGATTTTGTCGTTTCTATGATCCAATTGGTGTATTTTTAACGTATCTTTTAGTTTAGACATGATTTGAAGGAGCATATTGAACACTCACACACCATTATGAATGGCATGCCCTGATAAAAGTGATAAAAAATGTGTATTGCACAGGATATGAATACCAACCTTTTGCGTTTAAGTCTTGATGCTTGATTTGGTGCTTCTTGAAATAATCTATTCGATGGCAATTTGAACATCGCAACTAGGCAACACTATGCTGATCGGCAGCTTTATGTGTATTGAAGTGGCGTTTTAGACCACCTTTCCACTTTGTTTTAAACGAACAATCTAAACAGTGAAACCATCGTATTTGATCTGCAGGCTTATGTTTTATGGCATGCGAATCTAAATTCGCTTTGCAGATTGTTCTATAAGGACACTCTGGACATTTATACCAAACTTTTGCGTCTTTGTCAGCTTTATGTATAATTAAATGGCGTTTGAGTGCTTTTTTCTGCTTTGTTTTAAATGAACAATGAAGACAGTAAAACCACTGGACTTGATCAGGAGGCTTATGAATTATAGCATGCGACTGTAGATCATGCTTGTAGACTGATTTATAAGGACAGTCTGGACATTTATGCCAACCTTTCACATCTTCGCCTTGATGCTTAATCTGGTGTATCTTGAAAGCTTGGTTTCGACGAGTTCTATATGGACAATCTGAACACTGCAACCAGTCAACACTATGTTGATCATTAGCTTTATGTGTATTTAAGTGGAGTTTTAGATAGTTTTTTTGCTTTGTTTTAAACGAACAATCTAAACAGTGAAACCACTGGATATGACCAGGAGACTTATGAATTATAGCATGATATTGTAAAGCACTTTTATGGATTGTTTTATAGGGACACTCTGGGCATTTATGCCAACCTTTCACATCTTCGCCTTGATGCTTTATCTGGTGTAACTTGAAAGATCGCCTTCCAAGAGTTCTATATGGACAATACGAACACTGCAACCAGTCAACACTATTTTGATCGACAGCTTTATGTTTCTTCAAGTGGTTTGTTAGAGATGACTTCCGGTTTGTTTTAAACAAACAATTTAAACAGTGAAACCACTGGATTTGATCCGCAGGTCTATGAGTTATAGTATGAACTTGCAAAGCGTCTTTGTGGAGTGTTTTATTGTCACACTCTGGACATTTACACCCAAATATTGGGGCATCGTCAGCTTTATGTTTATTTAAGTGGCGTATTAGACTTTGTTTCCACATTGTTTTAAACGAACAATCTAAACAGTGAAACCACTGGATTTCATCTGCAGGCTTATGAATTATGGCATGAGTAGGTAAATGATTTTTGCGGACTGTTCTATAAGGACACTCTGCACATTTATACCAAACTTTTGCGCCTTCGTCTTGGTGACTAATCTCATGCCTCTTGAAATTTTCTTTCAATATGTCAATTTGATCCTTAGGTTTATGGACATATCTGAAAAAAATATATATAAAAAGCTTTAAAAATACCTAAGATATAAATACGTTGTATGTTTAAACAAGATAATATACTGGTGCCACCGAAAAGGGCACGATTTGATTATGTATGCTTCTTCTCGCATTCAGAGGCAACACACAGAAGTTATTATTACTGTTTGGGCGTAATTTTCTAGCTGCGTGCGATGTGGGTGGTTTATTATGTTTTTACTTGTTAATTAGTAGTTTGGGTTCCTTGCTACTAATGTCTCGGGCGCCATTCTTTATGAGTTTAAAGTTTAAAGTCAGCATCCCGTGGCGTTCGGCTAACTCTTGCATGGTAGATACAGGATCTTCAAACTATAGTCGTGCTTTTCGCAGAAGTGGCGCGACTATTGCAACACGTTTTTCTAATTGAATTTAAAATGAAAGTAAAGATTTTTTTTCAATTAATTAAAAAAGAAACCTAGCCTCGGAGAGTTGTATTGCAAATGCCCGGCCCCTGTAGTGGGGTCGTTTGAGCGCCACCCGTTCTAGCCAACTAAACGGAAAAAACTCTGTTGGTGTTGTGCAGGGTGGCTAGGTCAGTTCATTAAATCAACCGGTATATATTTGCTACCAAGTTCTTTTTTTTCAAAACGCAGCAACAATCTATCTGGAGTAAAATTTTAAATGGCCATTAAAGTAATTGATGAATAGAGTACAATATGGAGATTGTACGGAGACCAATTCTGTTGTTAATACTCGGTTCAATATGCCTTACCACTAAATGCACTAAATACTACTAACCGAAGTGATCACTTTGATGTCAACTAAGCTAATTACATCTAGGTGTGCGTGCGCTAATAGCTGCACCGATTTTAAATGTAGCGATAATAATATGTAGTAATGAATGGCCACAA
This sequence comes from Pissodes strobi, assembly GCA_016904865.1. Lineage (NCBI taxonomy): Eukaryota > Metazoa > Arthropoda > Insecta > Coleoptera > Curculionidae > Pissodes > Pissodes strobi. Next base: position 31,438 of record MU189747.1, on the reverse strand, counting down.
TAATTAAATCAAATGACTCGATAAATTAATAAAGAAAATAATTAAATTAGAGTAAAACAATTGAAAGCTTGGCTATCAATGCCTGACTTATATCATACAGAAAGAAAATTCAGAGCGGTTATGTTACTCGATAAATAAATGAAAGGAATAAAATTATAGAAACTGTTTCAAAGTTCGACTGTCAATGCTTGATTTATATTAAAGAGAAAGAAAATTCAGAGCGATTAATAATAATAAATGAATAAATAAACTTAAGCTTCTGTACGATACCACTTAGATCCGTCGAACTTTGGTAAAGGTGCCGGGCACCTGTTGGTTGCTAGGGCACTGGCTCTGGGGGAAAACTAGCCGAGGTCTCGAAAGCAGGGTATTTGGATTGGCTCTAGTGTAGCCTGGCAGTTGAAGTGGTGGCTCTCTAGTAAAGTTGTGGCCCTACAGGTTGAAATATCCCAGTGCGCATAAGACGAAGCCTCCTTACTTTAATAACCCATAGACTTGCAATGCCCATCAGCAAATAAAAGATATACTGAGGTTCAGACAACTTGAATATAAAAAAAGATAGGGATGAATCATTCCTAAAAGAAAATATAAACTTCCCCATACGATCAAAACTCAAGTTACATTAAAATAAAAATTCAGATTTGATAAAATGGAGTATATAAGATAACATATGGAACGCAAAGCAAATGGCGGTATAAGCACAAAAAAAAGGTAACACAGATAAAACAATTAAATCAATCATTTAGGCAAAACTAGGGCAATAATTACTTCATTAGTGTGTGTGAGGGCTAGGGAAATTCGACGGTCTAGGCCTTATCTGACGAACGTGGAAAGCCTCTAGAAATAATGGAAAAAACCATTAGCGACATGGCGTCCACGCGCTGCACAGGCAATACAAAAAGTAATCCAGAGAAAATGCTTACCTAATACAGCAATATTCAGATCCCGATTAATCGGTCGTGTCAAAACACAAACAGAAAAGAAAAGAAAGTGTAGAATTGAATCACAATAAAATGTTGAGTCTCTACGACTGCACAATCAACAAACCTTTTCTTCGCCTCGATGGGTATTTTAGAAGGGCCAAATCCTCAGTTTTCAGTCAATTTGCCGTTTTCACTTCTACGAGATTAGAGGGGGGGAGGGGGGGATTGTAGGGCGGAGAACGGCCGTATCGTATTCTAACGATTCCATACGATGAATAATTCTAAGATAATAAACAACTAAGTTCTCGTTTATTATGGTTGTAAAACGACTGCGGAAGCCACAATTAATTCACCGAAATTGAATCAAGAAATATCAGAGAATATTTCCTAACAAAACGATAAACTTTTAAAGATTTAAATCGACAGCTGGCGTTTACAAGAAATGACACATTCGTATTACTCGGTCGAATGTTACAAAAACTACAGCCTGCCGTGTGAATATATTTAGAAGCAGAGGTCCCAAAATAATCTAACGATCTTCAGAAATAGCGGTCGGCAATTGGTGTTCCGCACCCAAGGGGTTCCCAAAAGGTTATGGAATATTCACACCGTCAGTAAAATATGGATCGACGAATCTACTGCAGCATATCTGTGGGTTTTATTAACAGAATTCTTAAAATATAAAACCCTTTGCTGGCTGTTCCACGATAATGTAATATAAATCAAACCATGCTATTCTAATAATAATGTGCATGGGTTATAGACTAAAATAAATAGTCACAACGTGTTATAAAAGCTAATACAAATATATCGCTAACCTATACTTAGAATAGAGTTAATTTACAATAAGAAAAGCGGTAATTTCAATCAAATTAATAAATTTAGAATTAATGAACCGATGGGTAAAAAAACAAATTTTAAAAATATTTGACATTGGCAAAATCGAACTGTTACACTATATACCAACATAATTCTCAGCGCATCAACTAAAAATAGTGTATGCAACAAGTAGTGTTGAAAGTAGCACTTTTCACACCCATTGCATACCATACTTTCTCCACGACTACTGCATGAAATTGATTTTGATTAAATATCTGCTTAATTTTACTTTAAATGTGCAGATTTTTAAAAGTTTTCAATGCTAGAATTTGAAACAATGTCTGTCTAGAAGTCCAAAAAATAACCGATTGACCGATTATTTCGATTAATTTAATTAAATCGGGTTCGTTTTTAAAAAAGGAGACTTTTTTGGATCGATAATTATTGATTAATCGATTACAAATTTTTTAAACATTTATTAGCAATCGATCACTCGGAATAATCGATTAACAGAATCAAAAAACACAATGATCCACGTTTATAAAATAATTAGAAATAATCGATCAATTGATTAAATGATGATATAAAGCAATATCCTACTTTTGTAAGGTTAGCGATTAATCGAAATGATTAATTTTGATAATAACTCCTACAAGTATTGTCATTTAAAAAACAATAGACATTTCATCCTTTGCTGTTGTTGTGACGCATTATTCATCACCAAATGCACGGTATTTATAGTATATAGAATCTACTTCATATTTATAGATTATGGAAATGCCTAAACGAAGGAAACGCCAATCAACGGCACGAAGGACGCTCCCGCCACTTCCAGACATGAGGCAAATCGATACGCAACAAAAAGTTATGTACTAGACAAATCGACGATGACAACTTTCATTGCAATTACAATGGCTCTATAGAGAGCCACTGTAATCGCAAGTTCCAGAAGGCGCCATCTACAAGCCACGACTCGGTAAATAGCACAGAAGGATGCAGCTAAAACTTAGAGTAAAGTATAGAACAGTTTCGTAAAAAAAAAATGTTAGCTATGCAGTTACACAAATCATAATGATTTAATTTATAGGGTATTGTTTTTCCGTGGGTTCTGACAAAATCAAAACTTTTATTATTTTAAAATAATATTCTATTCCTTATCACTCTATACAACTGAACACACTAAACTATTAGATATCTACACTCAACACGCGTTCTGCCCGCTATTTATATCCAGTCTAAAATATATCGCGAATATTCCGGACGAATTATTCTCGACCAGGGCTGCACGCATCGGAAAAATACCACAGCTCCCGAATCTTCTCGGACGGAAAGAGCGTAGACGCGGCAAGCTTAGTTGAATAGGGTGGCACAAAACATTCGGATGATCGCTAGCCGTGACATTGCTTCCCTCTTAAACCTGATCCTCTCGATCAGCTACTTCATGTCCGTGATATGCTTTGAGCCTGTCGAGGTGGACAACTTTCAGTTTGCTTCTGGGGCTACGTTGAATTCTATAAACTACGTCATTAATTATTTTGATGACTGTATAGGGCCCTTCCCATACTGGCGTTAGCTTGGAGGACCTTCCTTTCTTCCTTTGCGAATTATATAACCAGACTTTATCGTTCATTTGAAATCCTATGGAATTAGCTTTGAGATCATATCGTGCCTTCATTCGGTCACTGGCTTTCTCCGTGTTTTCCCTGACTAATTCATGGATGTATTCCGATGTATAGTAATTTTTTCTGAAGGGAGCCGGCGCGAGTCTTGAATTTCCAGATTCTGGTTGTTTGACGTTCCGAATAATAGATCACAGGGCAAACGGTGGCTGATGTTAGTCCTGTCGTGTCATGGACTGCTGATCTATAAGCCATTAAAAATACTGGTATGTGTTGATCCCAATCTTTCTGCTGTTCATCTATGACCTTCGACAAGTGTACCTCACTGGTCTTGTTAAACCTCTCAACAACTGACTGTGGATGTAAGGCTGTAGTCCGTGTTTTATGTATGTCGAGTAAATCACAGACTTTCTGGAAAACCTTGGATTCGAGGTCGCGTCCTTGGTCTGAGGGCAGCTCTAACGGAACACCAAATCTGCTGAATAGGTTACTCACGAGGACCTCTGTGCTATGGTAACAGCCATTTACTGAAGTAGTCAATTGCCACTAAAATGTACTTGTTACCATTATTTGTTTCTGGAAAAGGGCCAGCTACATCATACGTTGAAACGGTAGGCCCACATTATACTGTTTCATTTTTGCCCTAGATCTTGTGGTACAGGTTGAGCACCGCCGACCCCACGATTTCACATCCTGGCAGTAGTTGACCCAGTAAAATCTGTCGCGGATCTTGTCAATCGTTTTGTTTACTCCGAGATGAGCACCAGATGTTCCATTATATACTTCTCTCAGAAATGTCGATATCTTCTTCCTTGGTACCAATAACTGTGTCTTCACTACTTTTCCATCGGCGTTTTCCCAGGCTCGTTTAAGAAGTCCATTTTGTGCATGGGACAGACCAGAGTCCCACTGAGCCCACAGAGTTTTAAAAGCAAATCCTTTAGTTGATATCTCTCCAGCTTGGTCTTGGCTGATGTTCTTCTTTAGCTTTTAGCAATAGTGCTATTTCACTATCCTCAAGCTGATCCTTTTTAAGTTGCTCTGTGGTCCACTGCTGATCAACCTCAAATTTCATTTGCCTAATAGGAATAATTCCTTCTCGTTGATCTATTCTTTGGCAATGCTTACAATTATCCTCACATGACCTTCTGGATAAAGCATCTGCATTATTATGCAATCTCCCTGCCCTGTGCTTAACCTTAAAGTTATATTGTTGTAACTTTTCAAGCCATCTGGCTACCTGCCCTTCAGGCTGTTTCATATCCAAAAGCCATTTAAGTGCTGCATGATCAGTCCTTATCAGAAATTCTTGTCCATCAGATATTGATGGAAATGCTTAACAGACCGTACTATTGCCAAACGCTCTTTTCGGGTTACACAGTAGTTACGTTCAGGTTTTGAAAGTGTTCGACTGTAGTATTCGATAACTTGTTCTTCTCCTGCTTGTACTTACGATAGAACTACTCTGGTGCCGGTGTTGCTTGCGTCTGTGTCCAACACAAATTTACCATTTTGTTCCGGATATCCCAATATTGGACTAGAACGTAGAGCCGCTTTTAATTTCCAGAACGCAGAATCACAGTTATGATCCCAGTTATAATTTGCTCGTTCTTCAATGAGCTTATGTAGAGGTGCAGCTATATTTGCCAATCCTTCCACAAATCTTCTATAATAAGTACAAAATCCAAGGCAGCTCCGCAGTTCGTGTTTGTCGCGAGAACGAGGCCAGTCTTTGATTGCTGTAATCTTTCGTTGATCGGTTTGGATTCCCTCTGATGACACGACGTGCCGAGAAATTCAACTTTTTCTTGGAAAAGAAAACATTTCTTTGGATTCAGTAAGAGCTGAGCATTCTTGACTCTAGTAAAAACTTCATGCAGGTTTTGTAGGTGCTCTTCGAAAGTTTTTCCCATTACCATTAAGATAGACCAGGCATGTCTTCCAAGTAAGGCCTCGCAGAACAACTTCCATAAGACGCTCAAAAGTAGCAGGGCCATTGCATAGTCCGAAGGGCATAACTCTAAACTGATATAAACCACTCCGGTCGAAAAGGCAGTATTTTCCTTATCTTGTTCGTCAATGCCTACTTGTCAGTAGCCGCTCTTTATGTCGAGTGTTGAAAACCAATGAGACCCTGCTAGTGTCGTCAACGTGTCATCTATTCTGGGAAGTGGATAGCTGTCTTTCTTGGTGACGTCATTGAGCCTTCTATAGTCCACGCAGAATCTGGTAGTCTCATCCTTCTTGGTGACTAAAACATCAGGAGACAACCATGGGCTTGATGATTCTTCAATAATTCCATCGTCTAGCATTTTGTTGACTAATGTGGTAACCTCTTGCTGCTTCGTCACTGGTAGCCTCCGAGGATGCTGCCGTATGGGGTGAGCACTTCCAGTGTCGATTTTATGTTTTATGATGTTCGTTCTTCCAGTATTGCCATTTTTCCTTTCAAAGGTTGTGCTCTACTCTTTGATAAATTGTGTAGCTCTCTTCATTTCTTCGGAAAACAGATGATGCCACGATTTCTGGAATTGTTCTAAGACTTCCTTAGGTGATGTTGAGGGTGTTACTTCTGACTGCGTTTCACAACTGGTTACCCACTGCGTCGGCTCGCAAGTGGCTATCACATCTCCTTTTATTGATTTTGATGGAATTAGATGAAATATTTGCTATCCTTATCGGTATTTCGCCGTCGGTTTTGACTAGTGCTTTGCCTACGAGGTGTTTGCAAGGCAAATCGGGGTGTTGGATAAGTCCGATTCAGACTTCAAAATCCTTCTCCAGTTTCCCAAAAATTATCTGCTCGGTATTTCCGCTTATTCTTACAGTACATGCCTCCACTACTTTAGTCGGTGTGCCATCGTCTGTTTTGGTAAGGATGAACTCTTCGGTGCCAAACTTCAGCAGATTAAGCTTACTGTCAAAAGAGAATCCATGTTGGCCAATGAGATCAATTCCCAAACTAAATTCGGCTACTAACACTGTGTGGTGTAATTTAATTTTTCCAAGTTGAAGTTCAATATCCATTTCCCCAAATACTTCAGCTGGCTCACCGGTAACCGTACGTAAAACTACATTCTTCGATATGGGTAGGACTTCTACTCTATTTACTCTGTTGGACCTTATCAAAGATACCGCCGCACCAGTATCAACAGTAATTGTTATGGCTCTTCCCTTGATCTTTCCTTTAATAGTTAGACTGTCGGCGGCTTTTCCTAGGCTTTTTATGGAGACGATCCTGGGGGCCTTATCTTCTTTAGCCAACACCCGCCCCGCAATGTTGGCTAATTGAAGTTTTCCTGATTTCACTTGGAGGCCCTAGCGTTTCTGGATGGGGATCTAGACCGTAGTTGTACTCGGCAGTCTCTTTTGAAATGCCCATCTATAGCATTGATTTGATGTATTTCGGTTACGTGGCCTATCTTCTATTGGCTCCCGGAATCTCCCCGTGGCCTGAAGAACTTCCGTTAATTTCTTCAAAATTTCGCCCATCTCAGTTAATTCATAGCTGTTTGTCGGCTTTTTGTCCTGGATGGATACGACCCGATTCTTGGCTTGGAGATGTTACAGGCCTCGATTTCTAGGGCTCTACCCAAAACTTCACTGCTGTTCTCAAATTTGGCTAGACGTAGCATTTTCTGAGTTTCTGGGTCTCTGATACCATCCATTAAATATTGGGCAGCAAGTTCCTCTTTAAATTCTTCCGTTGCTCCAGGGTAGCCCAATCGAATGAGACATCTAACGTCTGCCTCAAACTCTTGCAGGTTTTCACCAGGTTTCTGATGTCGGTACTTTACTTGTGCCTGATACAGCTATGTTTTATGTCCAAATCGTCATTCCAGGGTAGCTACAAGTATGTCATATTTCCCCTGTTGGCTGATGGGAATGGTCTGTAGTAGTTCCAGGGCAGATCCACGAAGCGATACCACTAGCGATGTAGCCATTTCTTCGTTGTTCCAACCGCTGGCAACAGCAGTGGCTTCAAATTTTCTTTTGTACATTGTCCAGGATGTTTGACTGTCATAGGTTGGAGGTTTAATATTCTGTCCTGTGGCAAATACCCTCACGGTGAGTCCATGATGTTTTAGTCTGGTAACTTCCGTTTGTAGATTCCTCATTTCTTTCTGTACGTTTCCTACTTCTTGCTGTACATTTCCAATTGCTTTTTGTACAATTCCAACTACTTTTTGTATATTGTATACTTCTTCTTCACATTTCTCATTTTGTCCCTCCAATATTTTCCGTAATTTTCCTTGCTCTCCTACAATTGCATCCAGCATCCATTTCTGAAGCTGATCCTGTTCTATTTGCCTTTTATCTTCTTGGCATTGTAAAATTTTCTGAAGCCGGTCCAGTTCTGCTTACCTTTTATGTTCATCCTCTTCCCCTACCGCTTCCTTCTCAGCATTAAGATTTATCCATAAAATCAGCCACCATTTTATTTATTTGCTCCATTTCCACAGTTTGTTGCCTTGTATTGACCATAGGATGTTATCAAACGTTCCGAGAATCCACCAATCAAAACGGTCGCGTTGACGCACTTATCCCCTCTTCTCTCCTACTTCTGACACCAAATGTTACGTTTTTTCGTAGGTTCTAACAAAATCACAACTTTTACCATTTGGAAATAATACTCTCTTTATTCTTTGTTATACAATTAAACACACTAAACTACTCTTATAACTTTAGAACTAATATCTCTTTACAATTCAACACTCAATGATTAACTAAAAACTGCATGCGTTCTGCGCGCTATTTATATCCAGTCATATAATATCGAGCCTATTCTTGAAGCGTCCGCCGGCTTCTGTATTATTCCGGTCCGGCCGCAGTAGAGCGTCACGAACCTTCTCGATAGGTGATGAACTTTATTTCCCAATGTGCGAGGTTTGGCTATTTTTGACCTTAAAAGACACTTGCCAGGTAAAAGGTTTTCGTCTGAGGAAGATCGTTACCGCAGGTCGCGATTATTTTCAATGCATTCTGAAAGAAAATTGCATGAAGGCTTTTAAGAAGTGGAAAGAGAGAATGGCCAAGTGTTCAAGAGAATTTTGAGCAAATTTAAAATAAAATTCTAAAAAATATTAGCCGTTTTTTATTTACAATAATATTAACATGACTCTCGTACTACGTCATATTATGTCTTCTATACTTATGAACTTGGAAGAATGATCCCTTCCTGTTTGATCTTCTGTTTAGGCCATTGGCTGGTTTAGAAATATAAACACCGACCTTTTAGAAACCGGCATTTACTTTTTGGTTCAACCATGCCCACAATGCATAAAACTTTTGAATGATTAGCACAATGTAAATTTCTCACCTGGTTTCTGACATGTCCTCTTTATCTTCACTTTTAAGATCAACTTCCTCTTGACTTATAAACTCCGATTTAATCAAATAGTCATAATTACATTTTTCCTCACTGAATTCTCTATAAAAAAAACACAAAAACATTGCCTTGACTTCAATAAAACTCAAATACTAAAAACACTATAATTATCAGAAAATAATTACAGAAGAAATGATAGAAATTAAAAAAATATTTCAAAATTCACACAATGACCGTACCGACAATGGAGGACTTAGCAATATATATTGTCACGACTAACAACCATCCGAACGTTTTTGTGCTACCCTATAGAACTAGCCGCCCCGCCGTGCCCCTCGCTTCTCTGTCTGTATGAATCATCGACCGGCCCGCCGCGAAGTTACGGGATAGCTGGAATTATCTCGATGGCCTCGTCGAGATCATATAGAGTGGCCTTGGAATACTTCCCGAATATTCGTGATAGATTTGAGATTATATATAAGCAGACCTAAGTCGGATAGTTAGTTCAGTTCAGTTAATCATTGAGTGTTGAATAGATATTAGTGGTAAAGTTATAAGACTAGTTTAGTGAGTTAAATTGTATACAGTGGTAGTGAATAAAGATAGTATTAGTTGAAAATAGCAAAGTTGTACTTCTGTTAAGAACCCACGGGAAAAACGTAACAATATAATAACATAATAGTCGATAACTAAAATGGTACCTTCTCCCCTTGTTGTCATGTAATCGTGATACAAATACGACAATAAATATAAGAAATAACAAATCACTCTGTTTGAGTGAGGAAAAATTATCCTATAAGATGTAAAAATGATAACAAACATTTCTCATACATCGTATCGTCTGCCACTATAAAGTGTAGTTGTCTTATTTTCAAGCTATGCCGTTTTTGAAGAAATTGTTTATGTTTTTGGACCTCTGAAGATTTTTTGTTTAGTATCCTTACATATTTGACCTATATTAATTGCATATAAGTTTTTAAGGACGTTAACTATTTACAAGTTTCAGAATACAATATTTTGTAAGCTTTGCTAGAGGTTATTAATTGATATGTTAAATAGATAATGAACTAGAAATATTTGGATATATATTTGAAACCTGACCCCAAAGTATAAAAATTACTGAACAAAAAAAACTCCAGGGTAATATAGAAACTATGGAAACTAATTCATGGTAACAATTGAAGAAAATTGTTGCCACTTCTGGTCTGTCCCATGCACACAATGCATAAAACTTATTAATGAATATCACACTATTACATTTCTTACTTTGATTCTGAGACGTCCTCTTCATCTTCAATTTTAATATCAAGTTCCTCATCATTTATAAAGTCTGGCTGAATCAAATAGTCATTACATTTTTCCTCATTGAATTCTCTATAAAAAATAATAATATAATATAATAATAATAATAATATCTTTATTGTCATAATCATTCAGTTTGAACATCGACAACGTCATAATGGCACTAGAACAAAGAACAAAAAGGAAAGATCTTACAAACTAAAGCCATACTACATTCAAAAAGTCCGTCAAATACAAATTAAAAAAAAAACAAACAAAAAGCAATGTTGCAGGTCAATAAAAGACTTATACAAATTTAAAATTGTCACAACGAGGGTCATAAAAACATTAACACTAAAAACATTGAACACAAATCCTACATATTAAAATATTCTTCCAAGGAGTAAAACTGGTTTTCTATAAGAAACTTTTTGAGTTGATTTTTAAAGGAACTCAGACTTTGTACCTATATCTTTCAAGTGTAATGGTAACTTATTGTAAACCTTAATACATCCCACTAGAGGACCCTTATGGAATAAAGATGTATGATGAGGAGGCACAACCAAATCATTTCTACCTCTTGTATTAATATTGTCAAAGACATCCCTATTTCTAGAAAAAAAAAACCACCATTATTTCGAACAAACACAGAACACACATAAATATATAATGATAGAACTGTCACAATATTCAACAATCTGAACTTTCCTTCTGCAAGATTCTCTATAATTCATACGCAGTGCAACTCGGAAGATCCTCTTCTGAGCAATAAAGGCTCTAGTGGCATTTCGATATGAGAGGCGGTACCAGAACATAACGCTGTACGATATTATGCTCTGGACACCAGCAAAATAAAATGTTGTAATTGTACTAAGGCCAACCTGATCACGCAAGTACCTGATTACATAAGTGGCAGAAGTAATCTTCGACAAAACATAATTGACCTGATCCCTAAACTGTAAGTTGCTATTCAACGAAAGTCCTAAGAACTTTACAGACTTTGACTGATGTACCGACGTAAAGCGATTCGGTACTGTTTGCTCTGGAAAAAAGAAGCCCAGTCTTATCCGAATTCAGTACAAGGTCATTGGAACTACACCAGTCCACCATTCGACCCACTATCTCAGTCGAACCTCTGGACAATAATAATTTATCAGCCGAAGACACAATACAAGAAGTATCGTCAGCAAATTGATACAATGATGTTATGTCAATTTTTTTATTTCAATCATTAGCAAATATTAAAAACAATATTGGTCCAAGTATTGATCCCTGTGGTACACCTTTTCTAATTAATTTATAAGAAGAATAAGTCTCACTCTGTCCAGAACCAACACACACAGTCATCTTCCTGTTAGTCAGGTGCTATTTATATAGAAATATACTTTGGGTATTAACCAAACTTTCCCAATAAGAATATTTGTGCCATTAAAGTATAATTAACAGAGCAAAAATGTTAATAAAATAAATTTACTTTAGAAGTAACAGTGTACCTAAGTGATTACAATATACCGTGTAAAGACAATACTAGAATCCACAAGATATTTATTATATACGAGTACAAAAAATTAATTTATACTCATTTAAGTTTTGAAACTTCAACAGAACACTTCTATTGAGAAACAAACTTACAAACAATTGAGAGCATATCACAATTTACCATACGTCACTGGTATCACAACTAGAAAAATAGGGTAGGTAGACAGACAAAGCGTAACACAAAATTTATTAATGACAGTAAAGCACTAATGTGTCTATATAACTGTCTGGTCAGTAGCATCCTCAAATATTGCTCAGTTATTTGGTCTCCTCTTTATGCCGTCCACAGTAACAGACTTAAGCAAGTGCAAATAGATTTGTAAAGTCTCTATTATACAAACATCGTTTCCCCTCCTCTGGACTCGTCTATGCCTATGAGGCCAAGCTAATGCTGTGTGGTATGAAGAGTCTCGAATGTAGAAGAAATGATGCACTGCTGTTTCCCTCCACATAAAAACTTCTGAACAACATGGCTGACTGCAACCAATTCTTGAAGTTGGTTCTTTCACTTGTCCAAGTCAGACATACTAGGCAGCGACATCTATTTTATGAACCTTTACATAGAACCAACTATGGCCTCACAGCCTTCGTTGACAGAATGATGTGCAACTACAATGGACTCTATTCTGACTGATATTTTTAATATTTCTTTACCAAAGTTGAAGTGACTCATTAAACATGGTTCAGTTTAGGGTTAGATTCTGTATTTTGTTTGTTTTTTATTTTGTGACTACTGTATTGTTGTGCAATTATTGTTGTATTTACTGTTTATATCATTTACACTGCATTGTTTTAGTTTTTATTCTACTATTTGGAACTTTCATATTGTTCCCTAGTGTAATGTTCGTTTAAATAAAGTAAAATAAATGTGAAGTTACTGTGCAGCTGCTGAGAAAAAATTTAATTATGTCTATTTTCTTGTAACTCTTCTCGTTTTGGACTAGATTTTAAATGTGGCATATGTCTGTCCACAAATGTTTTTAAAATATCGTGATAATTAATAATATATTTCAATTTTCAATTAGCGTTAAAGGACATATTTTTTTCTCGATTTATATAAAAATGTTTTTAAAAAATTTCAAACATAAGTAACCTGGGATTCTTCCTGACAATGTAAGTTTGTGTGTGGGATGATTTGCATTAATTCCTCTTTTATTATATTCATGCAATATTTGTAATTGAAAAATTTCTCAGTTTCAAAAAAATAAATATAAATACCATACCCTGTTAAAATTTTACAGGACCTAAAGATATCCCTACAGATTTCTCTGAAGCCCATTTTCTCAATCGTTCTTATTAACCATTTTTAAACGACAAATATTTTCTGAGTTAATGACACCATCTTTCATAACAGACACAAAGTTTACATAATATATCTGAAGCTTTTTTCATTCAAACACCTAATTAATTAATTACAAAAAACCCTAATCCCATAACAAACAGAATATAATTTTTTTGCTCAGCATTAATATACCACTTGACCAATTTAGAAACTCATCCAGAAGAATCCTCAATAACTCTGTATTCCCCACAATTACATGACATGTGGCAGGTCCAATTACCGTTTAGAACAGTAAAAAATTAGTTTTATTTCTATTTAATAAAATCAAAAGCAAGAGCAAATCAGCAATTGGCTTTTTCAAAAAGAGCTTGTGTCATCTACCTAGCACGTTATAAATTATTTTTTTGAGCCTACTCTAGAATTATGATTATTTTAAAAATATTATAAATAGCGAGCCACTGCTATTCTTCCTTGAGCAATTTCTGTTTAATTTTTTCGCACTTTAGAGAAGTAGCTCTGACCATTATTCGTTACTTTGATTATTTGCCACCAGTTAGTTATATACAACTTAAGATTCACAGGATTATGATGTCTAATACATTACATTTCCAGCTTACAAAACAATCATACAAGTCCCCTTTTTCTAAAATTTCTGA
>MU189746.1:10652-49276 GCA_016904865.1 Pissodes strobi | reverse complement strand
TTTCGTCCGGGTTCTTTCATTTGGCAAACAGTAGTACCTGCGACTACTTTAGCGTAAAATTCATCAACATTTTTAAGAAAGTAATTTTTTCGCGACCGCTATTAAGCTTTATGTTCCTTTAAGCTCTAGGACTAATTTTCCTCTTTCTTCTTTCTTTTCTTGTAGAATGTCTCGTCAGATTCAACCTATGACCCACCTCCTGGCATTTTTCGGATTTTTTAGCATTAAACTGATAGTATTTAGGCAGCGAAACATAAATAGTATACATTCGTGAAAAATAAGGATTGGGTTAGATAATAATTAGATTAAACATTGACTGCGCAATCAGGCTTATTTGCAGTATTATTAATAAATAGTACAGGCAGGGTTCTTGCTCTTTTATTCGTGGCCTTAACCTTTAAAGGTATGCCAATTTTTCCGGAATCATTTTATTTATTGCACTGCGGATAACATTTAGAGATACTGTTGTAATACAGTACATACAGCGTATCCCCAATTAGGAAATTGAAGGATGTATTTATCATTTTTAGAGGTAATTGCTGAGTTATTATGTTAACGATGACTTTAGTAATATTGCTTAATGAACCAATAAATCATAACGTCACTAACAACAGCAATAAGAAAATGGTTAAATAACTTTTTTTTAATTAAAATTAATGTCTACATTTCATGTAATTCATAGAACGAGTCATTTGTTTGCAACCAAATAAATAAGTATTATAATGATTCGCCAATAGTATATTGTATATCTAAGGACTAAAGAAACAACACCTCTACAAAAGGACTAAGTGCTCACAAAATTTTAGCTCGTGACATCGTGCATGTAGGCCTTTGCCATTTGAAGCGAAGATATAGGAGGAGGGAACAAGGGTAATCGCGATCGAAGCGCAATTGATTGCAACGTTGCCAGACTACTACGATAGTAGTAATATATACTAGTATATAAAAAAACGTATGTCTTACATTACAATTTCTCCAATATTACAAAAAGCATATTTCCTTAAGATGTTCTTTCCTCATTTTATAATGTGGTAATTCGTAATTTATTTATTTAATTATCTAATACTACTACCTACTACCTTAAGAATACAGTGGACTCTCGATAATCTGCCGCTCGGCGATCGGCGACGCCGGATAATTCGTGGCCGCCGCTGTGCAGAAATTCTCGAAATGGGAACAAGTAAATATATACGTTTTAAATTTCATGCGTTATTAATGGCTGCCGTAGTCGGTAATTAGTGTTATTTTGTTGCATTTTTGTGAAACCCAAACTATTCATGTGCTTTTAAGTGGGTGAAACTTTTACCAAATATTTCGTTCGTTATACGTTTTTGTTCGTGTTTAATTGTATGTTTTCCCTTGTTTTCGGGTTTTGTGGCAACTGATACTTAGTGTGACTATGCCTCAAAAATGTTGCATTCCTGGCTGTAATGGGAACTATAAAATGGGCCTAACCTAAAGTTTATGTTTTCGGTTTTTCAAAGGACGTAAGTTTACAACAAAATGGCTAAAATCTATCCCTGAGATAAGGGTGAGTCCACAAATGACACGAAAGTATATGAAGCTCATTTTCCTGAAGGTAGTATAATAAAAAGTGTAACAATTCAAGATTCAAATACTGGTAAGCTTTTTACAATAGATTTACTAAAACCACTGCTAGAAAAATACTGATACCATATATGTTTTTAAATTGCCCTAGGTATTTAACAAAAAATGTCCAAATACGACCAAGTAAAAATGAAAAGCTCAAAAATTTGTCAAAAGCCCTTGAAATAAGCAAAATTAAGTTTGAGGAGCATACATACGCTTTGATAATGTTGGGGAGTTTATTGTCAATTTTTCTACATTTAAACTACCAACAAAAAATTGGTTTTCTGCCAAAGTTTATTTCAAGAAGGTGAAAAATTAACTATTTTTAAAATTGAATATACACCTGGCCCATGCATTAATTGGGCGATTTTTATTAATTATAACCTGAATATTGAAACTTTTTTGTATGGCAAGTCAGTTTGTATTTCAACATCAAAATTCAAAACGCCGTTTATTTCATGTAGTTTGGACGATATACAGTCAATATTTGAAACCAGAGATGAGACTTTTATTGCTCTGCCTTTAGAGGAAAATATTACCGACTATTTCCCTCATGTATAAAAAAGTCCCATTAGAGGAGTGCAATTATCGGAATATTACAGGGGTAATTGCACTGTGAAACCGAAAGAGCACTGCGATAATTGCATCGCACGTATCTATGGTAATTCCATTGTAAACTTACGATGACAGCGACAGTTTATAAAAAACGTCAAAGTAAAGTCAAAATATATCATTAAAAATGTATCATTTCGGATAAAAAAAAAATCGTATTTTTGCGTCTTTTTATTTGGTTTAAATTTACATGTACGTTTTTGTATTAAAAAAAGGAATAAAAATGTATTTTATAAAACTATGTCCTTATCCGGGAAATATTCCCCCGAATTACACTCATGCATCAACGTAATCAGATAATTTTGCATTCGAGCATGTTGACTTAGAAAAACTGTATTCGGTCATTTTAATTTTTTAGAAAATTCTCCAAAATATCAAAATGAACTCATGCTGTTTTTAGACAACACGCTGTCATGCAAAATTATCGGTAATTTTGATGCACTTGTGCAATTACTTCCGAATATTTCCCTCATGTATAAAAAAGTCCCATTAGAGGAGTGCAATTATCGGAAAATTACAGCAGTAATTGCACTGTGAAACCGAAAGAGCACTGCGATAATTGCATCGCACGTATCTATGGTAATTCCATCGTAAATTTACGATGACAGCGACAATTTATAAATAACGTCAAAGGAAAGTCAAAATATATCATTAAAAATGTCTCATTTCGGATAAAAAAAAATCGTATTTTTACGTCTTTTTATTTGGTTTAAATTTACATGTACGTTTTTGTATTAAAAAAGGAATAAAAATGTGTTTTATAAAACTATGTCCTTATCCGGGAAATATTCCCCCGAATTACACTCGTGCATCAAAATAATCAGATAATTTTGCATTCGAGCATGTTGACTTAGAAAAACTGTATTCGGTCATTTTCATTTTTTAGAAAATTCTCCAAAATATGAAAATGAACTCATGCGGTTTTTAGACAACACGCTGTCATGCAAAATTATCGGTAATTTTGATGCACTTGTGCAATTACTTCCGAATATTTCCCTCATGTTTTTTTTTTTTTATGGCGGTGGCACACACACTAAAGGTAGATCCTATGGCGCTCGACTAGCGGTGTGTGTGCGAAGATGTTGATTGACACAGTTCTTGAATATTTGTAGGTTGTAATTAGTGGGAAACAGATGTCCTGGAAGTGAGTTCCACAGTGATGCAGTGCGCCAGACAAAGGAGTTCTGGTAAAGCGATGTTCTAGGTGTTTCTAGTTGTACGACGAACTGGTGCGCTCCTGCCGTCTGTCGGGACTGCCTGGCAGGAGTTGCCAGGGGCGGGATTATGTGGGCCAAATCCTGGGAACATCTGCCGTGAAAGTATCTGTAAAACAGAGACATCTCGGCCACATGTCTGCGATGTTCCAGACTATCCAGATTCCGGGTCAACTCCGGATCGCCGACGAGACGCACAGCCCTCTTCTGAATGGAATCCAGCAGCTTTAGGGTATGCTTTGGTGCGGCACCCCAGATATGTGAGCAATATTCTAAGCACGGTCTTATTTGCGCTTTGTACAGCAAGAGCAACTGCTGCGGTGTATAGAGTTTTTTGTTGCGAAATAGCGCACCAAGCTTCTGGGAGGCTGATTTTGCGATGTTAGCAACATGGTCATGCCATGACATATTGCTGTTGACCGAGACACCCAGCAGCCCGATTGACGAGGATGAAGGAATGGTCGATCCTGCCATAATGATGTCAGGGCTCGCTGTATTGGCCCTCTTAGTAAACGTTGCTGCTTGGGTCTTTGCTGCATTGAACTGGACCAAATTTCGGTCGCCCCAAGTTTGAACTTTCTCCAGGTCTTGATTAATTGCTGTAATCTGCTCCTGTCTGCGGTGATGAGTCTCAGTCGCTGGTAAGGGTTTTTCTGATCTAAAGTGGGAGACAAGGGTACTGTCATCTGCAAAACTGTAAACAGGATTATTCGTTTCGATCAGCAGGTCATTAATATAGATGAGGAACAGAGTTGGTGAAAGTATTGCGCCCTGAGGCACGCCCGCGTTGATGGTGAATGTGTCCGAGATGTGTCCATCGACTGCAACATGTAGGGATCGGTTCTTAAGGAAATTGGCCAGCCAGCTGCAGAGAGAGGCGGGCAGTCCCAAGGACGGCAGTTTGTTGAGCAGTCCGTCATGCCAAACTCTGTCGAATGCCTTTGAAATATCAAACGCAATCGCTCGAGACTCTCCGTAGTTTTCAATTGCCCTACTCCATATATGAGTGACATAGGCCAATATATCTCCTGTCGATCTCTCTTTGCGAAAGCCGTATTGATTATCGCTGATTATTCTGTTGCTCTCGAGGTACTTGAGTAGTTGCTGGTTGACTACACGTTCCATGACTTTGGAGGTTATTGGAAGCAAGGCAATCGGGCGATAGTTTGAGGGCGTGGTTTTCTTGCCTTTTTTTGGAACAGGTTGCACTCGAGCGACTTTCCAAGAGGATGGGTAAATCCCTTTTCTGTAAGAAAGAGAAAAAAGCCTGGAAAAAACAGGTGTCCCATTAGAGGAGTGCAATTATCGGAAAATTTCAGCGGTAATTGCACTGTGAAAGCGAAAGAGCACTGCGATAATTGCATCGCACGTATCTATGGTAATTCCATTGTAAATTTACGATGACAGCGACAATTTATAAATAACGTCAAAGTAAACGCAAAATATATCATTAAAAATGTCTCATTTCGGATAAAAATAATCGTATTTTTGCGTCTTTTTATTTGGTTTAAAAATACATCGTTTTTGTATTAAAAAGGGAATAAAAATGTATTTTATAAAACTATGTCCTTATCCGGGAAATATTCCCGCGAATTACACTCATTCATCAAAATAATCAGATAATTTTGCATTCGAGCATGTTGACTTAGAAAAACTGTATTCGGTCATTTTAATTTTTTAGAAAATTCTCCAAAATATGAAAATGAACTCATGCGGTTTTTAGACAACACGCTGTCATGCAAAATTATCGGTAATTTTGATGCACTTGTGCAATTACTTCCGAATATTTCCCTCATGTATAAAAATCCCATTAGAGGAGTGCAATTCTCGGAAAATTACAGCGATAATTGCACTGTAGAAACCGAAAGAGCACAGCGATAATTGCATCGTACGTATCTATGGTAATTCCATTGAAAATTTGACAGCGACAATTTATAAATAACGTCAAAGTCTAGTGAATATATAGGTATTATTAAAATGTCTCGTTTCGGATTAAAAAAAAATCGTTTTTTTGCATCTCTGTACTTTGTTTACAGTTACATGTACGTTTTTGTATTAAAAAAAGAATAAAAATGTATTTTTTTAAAACCATGTCCTAATTCGGGAAATATTCCCCCGAATTACACTCGTGCATCAAAATAACCAGAAAATTTTGCATTCGAGCGTGTTGTCTTAGAAAAACTGCATTCGGTCATTTTCATATTTTGCAAAAAGAGCCCTCCACCTTCGGTGTCGGGCTCTTTCTCCAAAATATGAAAATGAACTCATGCAGTTTTTAGACAACACGCTGTCATGCAAAATTATCGGTAATTTTGGTGCACTTGTGCAATTACTTCCGATAATTGCACTGTAGAAACGGAACGAGCACGGCGATAATTGCATCGTACGTATCTATGGTAATTCCATTGCAAACTTAGGATGACAGCAACAATTTATAAATAACGTCAAAGTAAAGTTAAAACATATTTTTAAAATGTCTTTTCGAAATTAAAAAATGGTATTTTTGCCTCTCTGTATTTTATTTACAGTTACATGTACGTTTTTGTATTAAAAAAAATAAAAATGTATTTTTTAAAACCTGTCCTTATTCGGGAAATATTCCCCCGAATTACACTCGTGCATCAAAATAACCAGATAATTTTGCATTCGAGCGTGTTGGCTTACAAAAACTGCATTCGGTCATTTTCATATTTTGGAAAAAGAGCCCTCCACCTTCGGTGTATTGTACCAGTCGGATTTGGCCAGTGTAAAAAATTTTAAAGTTCATTTTATATGCTGCATTTAGCAATAAAAGATGCTATATTTTACGGTAAGAATTATTTAGTATATTGTCCTCTTCGGTTAATTAATTCTAAATTTATTGATTCGATTTGTTGTCAATAAGCTTAAGGTTGCCGCATTTATTAATGTAATAACTGCATGAGCAGTTTTTAGACAACACGCTGTCATGCAAAATTATCGGTAATTTTGATGCATCCTTGCAATTACTTGCGATAATGACAACTCCGACTCTGACTTTAATAGCAATACCCTGCCTGATTCTGTCAAACCATCAAAGCACATAAATAAAAATAAACGTATGTTCGATTTTGTGTCAAATATGCTAAAGAGTTTTCGAAATCTTGATAACAATACTACCTGCTTTAGATTTTATTTGTGAACAATTAGCATTGCTTACAACTGCAAAGGAAATATATAGGTATTCAAGTAGTACAATATATATACAAAATACAATACAATAATACAATAATTTTCTGTTCTATTCTCTATACTATATTAGTCCACATTCATACAAATCCATAAGAGATTATGGGTCCCTTATTTAACCACATCCTTAAACTATAATGGGTATTTGTAATAAAGATATGACATATATTTAGTTGAAAAAATATCTTTTTAATATATGCTCGAAATGTATTAGGTTTGCTAAAGGATCATGGGAGGTTTATGACACTCCTTTTCAATTAAATTCACATTGGCCATCTTATGGATTATAAGGGAGGCAATATAGCTGGTACAGCAGGCAATAATAATAATAACTCTCTAACTTCTTCGTCATTCACCTTCATGATTACAAATGTGTGTTCTATCTTTAAACAGGTAGTTCGCATAGTTCCAGTCTTAAAAATTAATTTTGAAATACTCTGTCGCAATTTTTGCTACATTTCTGCTTGACATACCAGTCAGATCAGCAGCAGTTGCTGTATATGCTAGTGAAATTCTCATTTGACTAGCATTTGTTTACTTTTCTTCGGGTTTTGGTCCCTTTTCCAGAAGGTTTTTAAAATCAGTTTCGTTAGTATCAGTTACATCACTGTCTGTAGTGTCCGTATCCGTATCTGACATACATCCAGTTAACGTAGATCCCGGTTTATTGGCAACACTACTTGGTTTATTAGAACAAATTCCACTGGTACTTGCGATTGGTTCATATGTGCCTTTGACACTTTTGACAGGAGGCTTATTATCTTTTTCCTTCCTTTCAATTTGCTTTAAAAGTTTCTTTGTAGCTACTTTGTCTACAGGACCAATGCGCATTTCACGGTTACCTCTTTGATCACTTATAAAAGGCCATTTTGCTTCCGCTAGCTTATTTTCCCTGATACATTTGCAAAGTAGGAGACTTTC
The DNA here is from genome assembly GCA_016904865.1 of Pissodes strobi. Lineage (NCBI taxonomy): Eukaryota > Metazoa > Arthropoda > Insecta > Coleoptera > Curculionidae > Pissodes > Pissodes strobi. Next base: position 41,732 of record MU189746.1, on the reverse strand, counting down.
TTGCAAATGTATCAAGGAAAATAAGATACCGGAAGCAAAATGGCCTTTTATAAGTGATCAAAGAGGTAACCGCATTGCGTAATGCGCATTGGTCCTGTACACAAAGTAGCTACAAAGAAACTTTTAAAGTAAATTAAAAGGAAAGAAAAAGATAATAAGCCTCCTGTCAAATGTGTCAAAGGCACATATGAACCAATCGCAAGTACCAGTGGAATTTGTTCTAATAAACCAAGTAGCGTGGCCAATAAACCGAGATCTACGTTAACTGGATGTATCTGGAGCACTTACACGAACAAATATCAAACAGTTTTTGCGCTTCGGGCTTAAATTTATCCAACTTTGCTTTATAAGAGTTGGAGTTTCGATTTTTAATGGGCTTTATTATGTTTTTATACTTAGTGTTATACATCAAAATCATATCTACTACACGTTTATGGCTCACAGTTGGAAGTGATGCTCGTTGCCAAATAACTGCAACTTTCTGTGCTACAATTTTTGCAATTTCATTTGAAGAAGGCTCTTTGCTACCTTCACCTTTTAACTGTAGTCGAACGCTCTTACAACACCTAATGATCTCTTCATATGTAGGAAGCAATTGTCTTTGTTGTTCATTTAAATATTCAGCCTTTTCAAAGAAAAAATTTTTTTCACTAACACGAGTCTTAATCATTGTCTTTAAGTTAAATCAGTACTGTTTTATTGCACTGAAACTACTTAAAACTCGACCACAGTCCAACAAGCGTAACGAAAATTGAAAATTCGGGATATTCGTAACTGCACAAAAGAAAAACTCGCACAACCCAAGCCGGAGTTATCAACGAACTGTTGTTGGGCTGAACTCATGATACAAAGAAAATGTATCATGGGCTGAACTAATTTGTAATTTATTCACTCGACGCATTCGTCTCAAGGTAATCAGAGTGCGCGCAAGGATAATGTCATAATGACCAGTGGCGTAGAATGCTTGTAGAACTTTGTACATTTTTTATTTCTTTATTAATGGGGCGAGGCTAAAATTTTAAATAAAACGTCCAGTTTTTTTTACGCAATAAGGAGAACATAAAATAGGTTTTTTTGATACCCCGGATTTAAAAAAAAAAAGAAAAAAAAATTTTTTTCAAAACTTTCAGCTCCCAGGGGCGCGGCTAGGTTTGATTTAAAAAATTTGATTTTTCCTAGGGGATATCAGATACACCTAAGACAAGTTTTTTTTACTACCCCTTAAAAAAATTTAAATAAAATTTTTTTCGGCCCACCCTAATCTGCAACAGGGCGGAGCTCACGCACACAATCATTACCTCCTCCTACAGAAAGGCTTACTGGCTAATACTAAAATTGCAGTGACGTCATAACAACTAGTCAAATGCATCGCCGTAGGAATACCATTGAGTGGGATCCCACTAAAAGTATTGATTATTTTATTGCGCGTACTCCGTATTTAACGTTGATTGTCACGCAAATGATTAGTTTGAAAATTTGACGATAATGGCTGCTCTAATTAGTGTTATTTTCATGCATTATTCTGAAGTCGAAATTATTTATGTGCTTTTAAGTGCGTGAAACTTGTACCTAATATTTCGTTGTATATTTAGGTATACAATTTATATTGTTAGGCGTATCTTTAAATACGTAAAATCATCATATATCGAACTTAAAGACCTGTTGCTTTTGTACAATACATTAATGTGTGCCGCTCGGCCAGCTTGTTTACCATCAATACCCACTTGTTGATACAGCACAGATTTATAAGTTTTTGTTCGTGTTTAATTGCATGTTTTTCTCTCGGTTTCAGCTAGTTTTTTGGTAAGTGATACTTAGTGTAATTATGCCGCAAAAAAGCTGTAATGGAAACTATAAAAATGGGCCTAAAGTTCAGGTTTTTGGTTTTCTAAAGGACATAAGTTTAAGCTTTATGTCATACCCTTCATGTGCTGATTGCACTTACCAAATAATTTTATTAAAACCATTATTGAAAGTGTAGAGGAAATTGGGTATGTAGTTTTTGCACAATAAGTGATAATAATGCTATTAACGGGTAAGCAATGAGCCATTTTTCATCTACAGACCAAGTTAGTGTTGTTTATCCTCACCCGGTAGATAATGAAACCCAAAGGTATTTTTAACAATTGCTTAACTCTAAACCTGAACAAATATTTAATTTTTCTGATATGGACATGTAAGCTTAAAAAAATGCGCTTCTTTTTCTGCGATTAAAATTACATGAATAAGCTTTTAAAGTTCGGCTATTCTTTAAACCTAAAAGCATTGTTTCCTTCATCTTTAGAGCGACAAAATGTAAAATTTTCATAATTTTTTTTTAACTCTTTCGTAGTAGAGGCTTTAAAATATTTTGATAGCCTTAGCACACTCTCAAGATACTGCTGATTTTGTAAGCATCATAACGATATCGTGGAAAATAGTAAATGTAAAAACTCCATTCAAAGGCAAATATAAACCTGACTTATTTCAGGATTCTATCATAAAGAAACAACTGACGGGCCTGAGTTAGATCCTAAGATTGAGTTCTTAGAAAAAAAATTTAAGTTGGCTCGATACCTGGCAACTCTAGCAGTTTTTTAAAGACTCTTACCCGACCGACTCGAACTGGGCTGCTTGAAATTGCCAAATACTGTTTTAATGAACTTGATATGAATTATGTTCTTTTAGGGAAATTTCAAACAGACCTTCTTGAAGATAGATTTGGTAAATACAGGCAAATGGCAGGTGGTAATTATCATGGTTCTGTGCGACAGTTATATGCGACAGAGAAGATACTTATTCAATCTATATTAACACTTCAGTCTCGCAGTTTTGGTTTATTAATGTTAATAAGTTCTGTGAGCTACTTGAATATGACCCAGATAAAAATTGCTCTCAACAAGACATTTCCCAAATTAAAATTTTGTTGCCTGAAATTTTAATAAATGATCATCACTTTCAGGATATCAAAGGTGTATTGCCTTTAATTACATATTTAAGTGGTTATTGTTACTATATTACATAAAAAAAACTAAAATGTGACAGCTGTCAACAAAAACTGATATATGACGAGCAAATTATTGTTGAGAATAATTTTATCTCATTAATAAATTAAATCGTGGAGGACTTTTATATCCCCAAGGACAAGTTATAAATATTGTATCTGTGACTTACTTAATTTTTATTAAGTTAATAAATGAGGTCCATAACACTTTAGCATCACATAAATTAAGAAGTTTTTGGTAAAAATAAGAACATTTTCTATGTTAAAGAGAGTGATTCTTTATAAAAAATGCGGGCTGAGGATCTTTTCTATTAAAAAATAGTAACATTTCTAGCCTAAAACTAAAAATTGAAACACTCACAACTACCTATACATAATTTTCGGATCTACGCATTTGGCAGCAGCCAAGTGCTGTTTTAATATTTCGTTCTTCGCTGAATCCGGGTGCTCAACCAGACAAAACTAACCAAAATTAACCTTGTATATAACGTAGAAAAGGGCAAATTTTTACTTAGCACCCTTTTCAAATTTTGCAATTTATTTTCGTGTAACGTGTATTAGACAGTATTAGAAGTGTTCTGTGACACGTTACATATTGCGCAAAGCACTTTTGACGCCACAAATCGAAAAAAAATCCCATATGTTTCAAAAAGTAGAATAGCAGCTTACCATACCACAGCTAACCTAAACTAACCAACACTAACCGAAAGTAGCCAAAACCATCCCAAACTAACCCCAAATTAACCAAAGTAAGGAAATTAGCGCTCATATCGCAAACTTCTATCTCAAACTTAGCAAAACTAACCCAGACTAACTAATACTAACCCAATATAACCCAAAGTAACCAAAACCAACCCAGACAAACCCAAACTAACACTAAATTAACCAAAGTAAGACAATAGGCGTGCAAAACAAGCGCTATGCTCACTTCTATCTCAAACTTAGCAAAACTAACCCAGACTAACTAATACTAACCCAATATAACCCAAAGTAACCAAAACCAACCCAGACAAACCCAAACTAACCCAGACTCCTAAATCAACCAAAGTAAGAAAATAAGCGCGCAAAAAAGCGCGCTACGCGCCTTTGCCTATTTACTGTCTCAAACTAAGCAAAATCAACCCAACTAGCTAAAACTAACCAACACTAACTCAAAGTAACCAAAACCAACCCAGACTAACCAAAGCCAACCCAGACTAGCCCTACATTAACCAAAGTAAGGAAATAATTTCTCTTCGCTATCTCAAACTAAGCAAAACCAACCCAAACTAACCAAAGCCAACCCAAACAAACTAAAACTAACCCAGACTAACCGTAAATTAACAAAAGTAAGGAAAAAAGCGCGCAAACAAGCACGCTTGTCTCTTCACCACCTTAAAGAAAAGACCCATCGAGCTAAAGCTCTCGGGGTCTTTTCAGATTGTAAACGAAAATTTGTCTCATAGAAACTTTGGAAAATCATTTTTTTGTTTCAAATCAACGGTCTCTTCGATAAGACATCTCCGCTATCGGTATATTACTGTTGACATGTTGGCAATAACGCGTAAAATAGTGCTTGCTTTCATTTTCACTTCGCTTAATTTGTTTTTAGAAAACCGTCTACCTACAGCAAATTTTCGACCATTGTACTAATATTTCACTTCACGCATGGCCCTTCGCTCGATTCGAGGGCGCAACCAAACAAAACTAACCCAAGGCAATGAATTAGCACGTACGCATGCGTGAAGGCTCAAAATTGATATTGGTAGACGCTATTAGCAAAGGCAAATTCCTGCGCGAACAATAAAATTTGCCGCGGCGCGACGAAAAATAGCACCAACATTCACTTCGTAGGATGAGCAAGTTGGAAACGGATTACAGAATTCGGCACGGGTAGTGGAAGCCATTTCGCTCAGCAAACGTGTTTCAATCCTTCGGGGGGAGTCCGGAAAGTCATGCCGGCTGGATAGTGTAAGGGGTGGGTCGCGTATTGAAGGGTGATTCCTACTAGGACCCCAGGGTTATTTCCGTTCGCGGTAGCGTCGCCTGTGGGCGGTCGGGGGTTTATCCTGCGGGGATTTGGAGCCTCTGACAGAAAGTGGTTATACCTACAGTGTGGGAAGCCCCCTTTCATAGGAACTCAGTCGTGGAATTCATTTGCTTATATTTACGTACAAGTCGGGAATCACCAGGGGCACAGGCCCGTCTTACTGGAGGTTCATACCGAATAAGGCCCTTCAAACCGAAATAACGTGTAACGGATGTAGAAGGGTAGCTCTACCTCTCCCTAAGCGCCGGACGAAGGCCGGTGCTGGCGTATTACCTAGGAGCAAAACCGTTGGTTCCCCTGAACAAACAGGAAACACCAACATTGGACAGAAATATTTAAAAAACAAATGCATGATCCGCAATTTTTATTTCATCTATTGTCAAATAATTGTGTGCACTAACGATTAGTATATCTCTGACATTTTAATTCGTGTGATGCTAAAGTGATATATCACCAATAAATGAATTTACGGACATATTTCTAGAAACTTATAATAAAAGATCGATCATGCTTCACTTAATTTTGGAATATTCTATTAAACAAAAACATGTCTCACATTTCATAATGGAAAAGACGTTTTAAAAATCAGTCTAAAAAGTATTTCAATAACCTCTTAAAAAATATTGCGCTAAAAATGGCGACTATTTAAAAAAAAGTCGCGTGTACTACAATACACGTCAAAGAAGTGAATACTTCTTGACCGATTCCATTTCGGATCTGTAGTATATTGCGGTTGCTATTCTAGAAGGTTAGGAGTTTTATTGATTAGTTTCCATGTACTCATAATCTAAGGTTATTCTGTTTAGATCTTCGACCAGTCGATTTATCTTCTTTGTTTGTGAATATTTTCATTAAATCAGTCCGTCTTTACCTCTCCCTTAATATTTATCTTTATGCTCTTTACGTTGAACGGTACTCTATACAGCGATAATTAATATTCCTGGAACATTACCGAACGACGAACAAACAAGGAGAAGACATGAATCTGTTCAAACTATAAAAGGAAGTTAAAATCAAGATCCAAATTATTTCAATAAAATTTTGTGGACCGATCGATGAGGCGATTTTAATAGGAAAAAACTGGCGTCAGAAATAAAATCCTGAAGAGTAATTAATTTTCTTGAAAAACGAAGAAAAAATGCATCAAAATCGTTTTCTTTCAAAATATTTTGCGTTCAATCGCAAAAATATCTATTATTAAAAAGGAAGATAATGCATTAAAGTATGATTTATGTTCTATACATTTTTCTGGGCGACTAATAGTTTTGATGATACACATCTATAAATTTGATAATTTTTATTTCCACCTTCAAAAGATGCATTTATTTAAACTTATTTCCAATTATATAAAAGGTTGACAGGACATGCATATTCCCAGGCAATCAGAGCACACCTTTTAAAACATCTTGTTTTGGAACATATTATTATGCAAAACCCTCAGAAGAAGATCGACTGGCAGTGGAATCTGTCCTTTGCAAGTATGACAGATCCGTATTCCTATGACCAAAAATGAATGAAGAGTTTTATAAAACGATTTCAAAGAAATTTGAGGATAAACTATGGTCGAACTCCAAAGAAATGGTCTCAATAGGAAAACTATGGGTACAGTACTTCTACATGGTGACATTGGCAAATCAGTATACTGAAGCTGAAAGAAGAGGAAATAGGAAATTACGTCAAAAAATGATGTCTTCATTCCATGCCGATGGGCACATTCATTATGCTAGAAGTGCTCATTTATATCCGCAACAGATGTATCGTTTAGAATTGGTACTGAACAGTTCGTAACGAAGGGATTCTTTACTGTTAGGCGTACAGACAAATTTTGATCTGGAATCTGATCGGATATGACCATCGAACAAACCCTAATGAGGACGATGAATTGCTCGGAAGACTAACACATGGTCGGCTAATCAGTGACAGTGTGTTCAGTGAATAAAGTTGCGCAGTGGTTTTCTCAACAACATCCTTTTCCAGAGCTTTCTGAACTGATAACTATCAACATCGGAGTCTTCGGGAATAAAAATGTAAACTGTCATATGGCACTCGAATTGGTAGAAATTCACTACCTAAGGTATATGTCAAGTGTTTTAAGGACATAAAATTAAACACTTGATGCTGTTAATTCGAGTATCAAAATACAAAAATCAGCTTATCACTTTTAATCCATTGCGTCTCTTCCAGAGGCTTAGATGCTTTGCATTACATGCGAATCAAAAGAAGACCTCCGACAGCATTTTAACTATGAGCTAGCTTCCTATCCGCTATCTTTATTCCATAGAGAAAGAATGCGAAAAACGGCAAGATCTTCGCTATACAATTACAAAGCTTTCTTTCGACTTATAGAAACAATCAACTATGAGACGAGCTTTTTTATTGGATATCTACTACACAGTTTAACCTCGTAACATTTCATTTGCTTCGATTTGTGCCAACTATGTTTATTATGTGAAGAGAGACTACAATTCAAATGTAGCTGTGGTTTTTGATGGATATTCTGTTTGAAAACTGTGGAAAGAGGTACGAAATGTGGTGAAGGTTTTCTGAGATCGAGAAAAAATATGGCAACGGAGGTTTTATTTGACGAATTTATGATTTCGACAGTTCCACAGTTGTCTCATGAGAAAGATAAATCTCGGTTTCTGTCTGTGTTGAGAAATAAATTTGAGGATGCTAATTACTAGGTTAAACAGGCGACTGAAAATGTAGACACACTTATTATTAATCCTGCTATGGCATCTTCTTCGTTGTACCCAAGTGCAGTGATTGTTGGCGGAGATGTAGATCTTCTTATTCTTTTAGCAGCTTTAGGTGCAGTTCACGAAAATATTTACTTTATTAAGCCAGGAAGAGAAGAAACTTTGCGAAGACTTTATTCTTCTCGCAGTCTACAAGACAGAAAAATATTAGAAGAAAGCATACCCTTCCTCAATGCTTTCAGCGGCTGTGATACGACACCATCCTTGTTTGGCCATTGAAAGCTGAAGGTTCTTGCAATTTTGAAAAAATTCAGACATTTAAATTATTATATTCAGAAGTTCAGGCACCATAATGATATTGCCGAAGCCGGAGAACGTTTTCTCCTTGCATTACACGGCCATACTACAAACATAAAAATCTTCATCGATGACTATCGATACCGCTGTTTCAGTAGATGCTTAACAAAAAATAAATTTAATATTGCCTCACTGCCACCAACATCTTCTGCTGCACGGCAACATTCACATCAAGTGCAGCGGTGGCGTGGGATTGAAAAATCCCCTTGCACTGGGGATGGAAAAGAAGTAAAACAGATCTTATATCAATCGTGACTTTATTGGACTCTGCTCTTGATGTGCTACTGCAACGTATTTCTTGCCAGTATAAGCCCGGCTGTACTGGAGCATGCAGATGCAGAAAAGAAGGCTTGAAATGCTTACTTATTTGTTTACAATGTACCGATCAATCGTGAAAAAATACACCAAAGGGTCTCCAAGAATGCGACTAGGAGGACAGTGAAACATCACTAGCTGAAACGTTGCTGTGTGACACACACATTGGAAATGAAGAAGTTGAGTCAGAAGAGAGCGACGCTGAATTCAGTGTCGATACTGTCACCGAAGAGAATAATCCCGTATCAGGACTGTAGCTAGGTGTTCTTCATGGGGGGGGGGGGGGTTTAGGTTAGGTAGGTAGAAAACTTGTAACGAATTAAGATAAAAAGTCTCGCAGGGCCGCCGGAGGCAAACATTTTTTGGAGCCATGAGGGTTAAACCCCCTAACCCCCCATCACCCTTATCTACGGCCCTGTCCCGTACCACCAACATCCCGGTATGCAAACACGACGTCGTCATGAATAATCAATAATAAATCCTTTTGTAACCATGGATTGATATGGAAATGATTAAAATGATGATAACAAAACAAAAATAAATGACGACAAAACTACTCCTGATTGATGCAAGTGTTGTAACAACGATACCGCATAACATAGAATATGTAATACATTGAACATATACATAAAAACTTACTCTTTGAAGGTGAGGATAAAATTTCCCTAACTTCATAGGACTATATCATCAAGCTGTTGGTTGTATGAAAAAAATTACACAATACAAATTGTAGATAAATAACTATTTTTGAGATAAAATGAAAAATAGCCTAGTTATTTTGAAATTAAACCATTTTGGTAGCATTTTTGGTCTTTTTCCAAGATGGCGGAAAATTAATTTTTGCGCACTCTCCAGAATTTAATTTGCGATACCAAAATACACATTTTCCGCGATATTTTGAGACTTCCGCACTTAATGCGAACAGGGTCTTTTTTATTGCGCCTGTCGACTGGCCTACATTTGGTATGATGAAAATCCACAAGCTGTTGAGTTAATTGCTTTTCTAGGACTTTCCTCAATACGAGTTTGGTGCGGAATTTTGGGGCATCAGTTTTATTTCCGGTTTTATCCGTGGCACCTCAAATGGGTTAAGATATGGATCTTTTGGAAAATTAAAATGAACACTATCAGTGAACTACCATTTTAAACTCGGCAAAATATAATTTGGCAACAAGACCCCTTCATAATAATTTATCAACTACCCAGATCTAACAGTCATTGATAATTTACTATAGGGATACTTGAAGAAATACTGCCTATAGAAAAAGATGTGACAATTTTGAACAAATCAGAGAAAATTCTTGAAGAATTAAGAAATCGAAATGAATATGAGAAGGAAATAATTGTGAATGTACTAGACTGCCAGAGAAGAATTTGAAAAAGGTGGACGAGGTTAATGGGAGACATGCAGAGCATTTAATTTAGGTTAGAAACTATACGTTTTTAGTATTTTTACGTTTATGGTTGGTTATAGATTTTAATTATTTAGTATGTCAATTCCGAATTTAATAAACAGAATTGAAAAACTATGTATTATAGTTAATTTTGTAAAACATTAGCAGACAATAAAGATGGATCAGTAAATCAGACTACAAATATCAATTCCGTGACATTTGAAAAATAAACCTTCATCTCCATGTTTCTAAACAGGTAAGCAATTATATCGAAAAATCTTAGTAGTTAGTAATTCTAAATCCTTCACTATTTCTAATACAGTTATATTAAGTTTTGTTATATGGTATTTTATACAAAAAATATGCAGAATTTAATAGAAAATTTAAAATCATTAAAAACGTGGTATAGTAGTAGATTTAGAAAAACAAAGTTGCCGTGAACCCTGCTTATTTAAAACACCATGAATATATTAAAATAAAAACAAGTGTTGAAGCAGATTAAGTCAAACAACTCTTGTTCGGAATATTTTTTCTAATTTCAGAAATAATAGAGATATTTCTATTTAAAGAGTTATCTAAATCACACTATATATACAACAAAAAAAATAGAATTTGATTTTTCTATTTGATTTTATATCAAATGTGTGTCCTTCTTTAAGTCATAACATATAAGTTTAAGTTTGAAAATGCATTACAAGCAAATAAATTAATGACAAACAAACACTTTTGTTAAGCAATGTTTAATAATGTCTTTTTAAAGTAAGCAGATTAGTAACACTCGAACGGTGCTTAAAATAATTAAGTAATTTTTACGAATAATGAATATGCCATGTTTAATTGTGCTGATTTTATTACAATATTTGTGTTTTAATAAGCTTTTAGCTTTAGATGTGGAAAAATTGGGATCCTTAGGTATACGGGGTGACTTTTACGTAAGCGATATAGCAGTGTACTTCAACAGAGCCTTTTTGGCGATACCTAGGACTGTCTGCAGGAACAACGTGACCCATCCCACGCTGGTCGAAATTCCGTGGAAACAGTTTAATGTTATTTTAAAAAGTCGGTAAGTTTCACAATATTTATACAAAAATGTTAAAAACAATAATTACATTTTCTAACAGCATAATCGATATCACGGGGTCGGCTGGAAACAGTTACAAATCGATACCTCTATTTATCTTATTAATTTGATGAGCTACAAAAAACTTTAAATATCAAAGTTGTATTGTTTTTTATAAATTTTGTTATGGTGTTACACAAAGAGTATCAAATTTTTAGCATATGACATAAAGTTGTAATTTTTTAACTGGAATTTTGATATTGTTTTTCAGTTTTATAGAGCGTTTAATTCCCTATTCAGCAATATATAGTTTTATGATGTGTTTGTGGAAAATAAAGGAGATCAAAGCATTTTTTAAATTTTAAAAAAGTTGCCCATGCTCGCAATGAAAACTGAAAATGGCATCTGTTTTTATTAAGGATTTTGAGGTTACCAAGCGTTTAATACTTGTTAAACTAATAATGTTTTTTTTTTTGGAAAGTGAAAAGCTAGATATATTTGAAATATTTATTAAAAATGATTTTAACAAGAGGCAATCATAACGGGAATATAGAAGGTTATAAAGTAGGAATTATACCCATTTGTATAGTTACGTCATCCAGGTGAGAAAACGTATGGCGGATCAACTTTCGCTTAGCTGAAATCAGTTATGTAAGTAATATTTGTTTATTTAGTATAGAGCAACCTCCCCAAATACAAAATCATAAAAAAATTTCTGCGGAAATGCCTCATTTTAATTTTTTCGACTCTAGAATAACTGAAATCAGTTACATGAAAACATGTTTCTGTTTTACTTTCCAAGTATTTTTCTAAACATAATACCGCAAAAAAACTTCTTGTGGAAATAAGTCATTTTTAGAGTTTTCGTCTCGTTTAAGCCACTACGCACTTGATTCTAACCCAAACTAACCCTTGCGCGAAGCGCAAATCTTTCTCTATGAAAAAATGAAAATGAGGAATTTCCGCTTGGATATATTTTTGTGTGTTTATGTTTAGAAGAATGTGTGAAATGTGAAACAAAAATATGCATTTATGTAACTGATTTCAGTTATTCTAAAGATAATAATATTCTATTAAAAAATAAAAAATTATATATTTCGGCAACAAGTTTTTCGTGTGTTTATGTATGTGTTTATATTATATTTTATTATATTATATTTTTTATATTCGTCTATACACTTCCAATCTCAAAAAATAAAAATAATCTTATAGTATTTATTTATTTATTACTAAACTTAATAACAATTAACAATTATTATACTTAATCAAGAACAAGGAACAAATGTAGACGATAGTTCTAAATATATTGGCTTTTTTTCAACTGGAAAGGAACAAGTTCGAAACGGAATGGCACTTCAAATTTAGAATGATGTACAACGAGCAGTAGATGTAACAAAACTGAGCTTACAAAAATTGTGAATAATAGAAACAATGGTATAAAATTATTTTAATTTACAGGGAAAAATTAAAATACTGACAATTTAATTTACTTGCCCATGAAAAAAATACTTCCTAGATGAATATGTTAACACATCAAAATGAAAATACGAATACAAAAAATGAAACATACAAACTCAAAAAAATGACTCCATATATTGCATTGCCAAGTTAATGTAATTGTAACGTAATGTTATAATTGAATACTTAAATGACGATCATAAAATAAAATTTGCAAGAACACCAAAGCTTAATCAGTATTGTCAGAGTCAGAACTAAAGAATATTGTCTTCGTCGTCGTCGTCTTCGTCAGTCGTAATTACAAGTGATGGAATGTCAGAGGGGCATCACACACTCGTATTGCCTCCCAAGCGAGGGGCTGCTCGCTGACGAAATTTTGTACACTCAATTGCCTTGGATGTCAAATATGTCTTGAATTGCCTCGAAAATTTCTAAAAATGCCTCGAAATTACTCAAATTTCCTTACAATGTCTCAATTTTCCTTGAAATGCCTCGAACTTCCTCGAATTGCCTCAAATGTCCTCGAATTGTTTTGAAATATCTCGAAATGCCTTCTAATACCTTTTCAAAACAATAATTCGAATTCCGGTACCTCAAATATAATTTAATTGACATGTAATACAAAAAAGTATCTATAATGTTAATATGAATACTAAAATGTAAGAATAGGATTAATAGATATATTGACGGAGTGACGTGTTCAATTTAAGGTATTTTTTTCTTCAAACGTCAGTAAATCCGTCATTACTCGACTGTGTAGGCGGCCGTGAAGTTTCGTTTTTCCTCCGCCGGAGCTTTACTTTTCACTTTTCCGCCGGCGGAGGTAAAAGTGTTGTCATAGCAACATAGATACAATATAGACAGACAACAAAATAAGCGTCAACAACTCAAGATTTATTAAACTAAAATTTGTATTTATCACTCAATTTGTGACTGCATTTCCAAAAATCACTAATTTAGTAACAAATTGGTTATTATGTAATCGAACTTACTAAATAACTGCTTAACAATACGGAATTAAAACGCAATCGGACACGCAATCTTAAAAAAATAATTATTGTTGACAGTGTCCACTGACAGCTTTATGTTACATTAGGTTTGTTCTAGCATGAAATCTCAAACGGTTTGAAACCTCCGGAGTTTGCGCATAGCAATAAAAGCGACGCTTATATAGCTATGCGCAAACTCCGGAGGTTTCAAACCGTTTGAGATTTCATGCTAGAACAAACCTAATATATTCACAGACACCGGTCTAAGCAAGGCCACCTACGATCGTGGTCTAAGCCGCCTTGTGAACCCATTTATCTTCAAAGTATCACTTTTCCTCCATATAAAATAATATACTATTACGATACATTTTAGAATACAATTTGCAAGAAATATATCTAAACTAGAATTATGCTGACAGTTCTGGTCAGTACCGGTTCGGCTGAGTATTTAAGAAGCACGATGGGCCAACAGAGACTAACTGCATTGGCAGTTTTCTCGATTGAAGCTGAAATAGCTTCTCGCTTAAGCTACGATTCAATACTGGAAACAATATGTCAAGCAAAATGCCGAAAAGTATTAAATTTATAATGTTTTATACTATACTATACAGGGTGTCTTAAATTCCGTGTGCCACTATTGCTATCTCCCGAACGGTAAGTGCCACGAGGTCGGTTAAATTAGAGAAACGTTTCGTTTTTTGATACTCATTCAAAATCCGTCTACGGTGTCTTCAAATTCTTGTTAGTTTCTGAGATACAGGATGATTTATGAAAAATGCCTAAAAATACTTCGTCGATTATTACAAAAAGTGTTAATTTTCGAGACACAGTTTAAATTTGAAAGTGTTATAGTTTTTTTCCGCTGTACAATATGGTCTATTCAAATTTCACCTCCGGCGTTTCGTGTTCAGGCCACCATCATCAACTTAATTTTCTTAAATACGGACCTGGAATTTTTGTTGCAGATTTTAAGAGCTTCTGATATCCCAAAACCAACGACGTATCGCACTTACTCGAAAAAAATACTTTTTACACTTTTTATTTAATTCCTACCAAATTTCTCTTTTTCGTCTCTCTCTTAACCAATAATGTGAATTTTTCGAATGAGTCAGATACGTCATTGGTTTTGGGGCATCAAAAGCTCTTAATATCTGAAATAAAAAATACAGGTCCGTATTTAAGGAAATTAAGTTGATGATGGTGGCCCGAACACGAAACGCCGGAGGTAACATTTGAAAAGACCATATTGTAGAGCGGAAAAAACTATAACACTTTCGAATTTAAACTGTGTCTCGAAAATGAACAGTTTTTGTAATAATCGACGAAATATTCTTTTCATAAATCACCCTGTATCTTAGAAACTAACAGGAATTTGCCGACACTGTAGAAGGATTCTGAATGGGTATCAAAAAACGCAACTTTTCTCTAATTTAACCGAACTTGTAGCAGTTACCGTTTCGGAGATAGCAATAGTGGCACACGGAATTTAAGACACCCTGTATACTATACTGTTTGTATAACGTTTGATTAGCTTTAAATGTTTAGAGGTAGCTGTTATTTAAAGGTTAATTAACAATAAATTCGTTCTTCGCAGGTATTGCTGAATAATTTCACTAATAAGCACTTTTTATAACCGTCAACCGGTCAACCGAAATATAAAAAGGGCCTCTCAAATCAGATTTCGCCGACGCCGACGCCTACGTTTGGTTTAGCTACGCCATCGCCACTGCTCATATCAGTCTTTTAGTCCTTTGGGTACTGGTTTGCTCGTTGATTTCGCCTTGGAAATTCTGACTTTTTGGGACTAAGATGCTTTGTTCTTTGACAAGCACCACTTGTAATAAATTGCCTATTTGCCTTAGAAGATCGTTACTTACACGCCTATTTGATTCATTTAATAACCAATAGAGATGATTTGTTTATGAGATCTTTTTTATCCTTTATTTTGATATCAATATAGGGAAAATCCCTAATTTGAAGTGCTAAATTTGCAGTTATTTAGTTACCTAATAAGCAATAGTATAATAAATAGCTTTTCCTGCGCTTGCACGACTTGCGGTGTTCGGCTACGCCTCCCACCAGAAATAGTCGTGCGCGCACCGGAAAAGCATAGTTTTCGGACTGGTAATGAAATATGCTATTTCGATATAGGTTTATAAAAGCTTTTCTCGGGCTTCCATGTTGCCGAAACTTGTCGATTACAATTTGAATCACTCTGTATATCTCAAGCGTTTAATAAGGCCGTATGAAATAAAAAAGTTTCGCGTAAATCCGTTGAGCGATTTTCAACGCAAACAAATACTCAGACAGACCTAACGTAATTTGAGCAAACGATAATATAAAATTATGTAACAACATTAGTACCTATCCTAAGCCAAATTATTTTAGCTTACATTCTTAGTCAAAAAAAGTCAGCCGACAACACTAGCAATAACACGTAATGTGCATAAATATTTAATGCTTGCGTAAGTAACGAACACCCAGATCAAACCAGCAAGGTCACAAGTCACCAAATGACAGAAAAGAAGAATGCGTTGTTGTGACTCATTTATCAGCGACTGTTGTTCTGAAGAGACGGCGTCTTCAGACTGCTACTAACTCCAGACTATTTCCACTAATTCCAGGAATAATTCCATTAATTCCAGAACACCCTGTATATTCCTACATTTTTGGACTTTCTAGAGAAATCTAAACACATGTCGTGTATAATATCCCATACCTATCTTTAGATATTTACGAAACATTAGAAAGTCAGGCATTTTGACTCTTTGACCGGCTCTAAAATCTAATCCGCACGAGATCAAAGAAAACGGTTTGCACATTCCTATCTTAGGTTTTCGAAAGCTATCGAATAACAATAACTTCGAATTTAACCCACGGATAAAATTAACGGGAGCTTTTAAACGGCCGGTTAAATTCAAAGTTACTGTCATTCGATAGTCTATGAGACCCAGAGATAGGAATGCGCAAACTGTTTTCTTTGATCTCATGCCGTTTAGATTTTAGAGCCTGTCAAAATGCCAGACTTTCAACCTCCAATATTTCGTGAACAGCTAAAGATAGGTATAGGATATTATACATAAAATGTGTTTACATTTCTCTACAGAGTCCAAAAATGTAGTAATATACAGGGTGTTGCATTTAAAAACCAGTTGATCCATGGCGTAAATCTTTTGTTTTTGAGTCACATGATTTTTTGGTTCAATTTTCGAATTTAGCAGAAAAAAATACATCGAGTGGCTGTTCAATCCTGTTCAGTACATAGATTTGATAAACCTAAATCGCTAAATTATTCTTTTTAGATTCGACAAACCAATTGAAGGTCAAATTTGGGCCAATTGTGACGATCTTCAAAATGCGATCTCCCTTGCCAAAGAAGGGGCGAAATCCAAACTCTGGATACTTGATAAGGGAAACGAGTTTTGTCCTCCGAAAATAATTGCATATAGCATGTTCCAAAATATTTTTTTGGATGGAGAAAACATAGAAATAGGACAAGTACCTAGTAATGGATTGAATAGTATAGTGATCGAGAATGGCACTAAGTTAGGAGACCACAGGTAAGCATAGGATCTTCCAGTATTATTGGTCGTATCAGGTAACTCGATAAACAGATTCGCGGTAATTTAAATTGGAAAGAGTTGCCGTTAAGGGGGCCGAGTGTGACATGTTGACAGGGTCGTTAAGATGCTTTTAGTTTGGGGCATAGTGGGGACTTATTTAAAAATCCTAATTATTTTTGAAATGACTTTAAAAATATTCTTACGAAAGAATTATATTCGGTATTTTGTCTACAATATGACGTATAAATTGCTATCTATCAATTTATTTTTTTTTTGTTGCGGACCTGCATATTTTATATAAATTTTCTTGCTCTTTTTTCCCAAAAATAATCATGAATCGCATCAATAAACTTTTAAAATGACTTAGCCCATATGCACAAAGATGACAATTGACGTAATAGTATATTGTGTAACTAGGAGGAAAAGCAAAACATTCCTGGACGACTGTGGCAGTTGCTGGACGAGGCGCAGCCGAGGCCAGCAACACAGGAGTCCAGGAATGTGCTTTTCCTACGAGTTGCACATACTATTTTTTATCCGATCGAAATTAATTAGAATACGTACTTATATAAATAGAGCCGAATATTACTGTAAATAAAAACGGTGTTTTAAATTAAAACTCAACATATTAGTTTTAAATCGAGCGAGCTTGAAGTTTATTACGTAACTACGAAAACTAACAGCTAAATGTTATTTTTGATAGACGTCAGATCTGACAAACAAGGCGTTTGAATATGACAGAAATGTTACATTCCCGGCCTAGGACGGGAATGTTATATTCCCGGACTGTTATTTTCTATTCTTGTACAGTTATTTCATGTTGCCAAGCAACGAATACAATATACTGGAATCATGACTTTTGCGGTGAGAAAACATATCAGAAAGGTGTCGTTTTTCGTCCGATCGGATAAAAAGGTCTATATTTCGTATTACGCAACAAAGTTGATGGTTGATGGCCATGGCAATAACAATGACAAGAATAGTAATAGTGCAAGCGCAAGCACACGTGCGTTTTGCGAAATCGCGCTCGTGTCTTTGCGATAGAACGATAGGCAAACTATCAAAACAGTAGATCTACTAAAATGGTAGATCTGGCAGCACTCTAAAGTGACAAAAAAGTGCGGAAGTGGCTCCACTCAGCATTGTGGAAATATCCCAAATTTATCGATATATCGATGTTGTCGATCGATGTTTTTTCAACATCGATGAATTAAGGTTGATGTTTCTGATATACCGACGCATTGAAATTCGATGCATTGATTTTCGATGTATTTCCGCGTCGTCTTCGGTCGAATCAACACGCGTTTTGTAGCAGCTCCTTTGTCGCCGTTGGGTGAGCACGTGGCTATCGTACATTGACCGTTGTTTATCCCCGAGCAAGAATCAGGTGACCTAGCCAGAAGTAATCCCCATTCACGCCGGCACCCAGGCCGGAAGAACCGGATATTTCAGAGGGATCATTTCTGTCTGTGCCTGCTAAGATTCAGCTCGTAGCTACCATTTTATATGTGTGTGGAGTAGGGTTGGTAAGCAGCGAATAAATTATGAATACAATCATGAAAGCATAATAGTTTTTAAATATGCCTAGTACAAAGAAAATAAATGCCTATATAATATATCCAGCTTTTGATGTCTATATATCTTCGAACGAGGTATTTGCACGGAAAAAACGCATAAAACAGTTTTTATAGACAATTTAATTTGCTTTAATTTTGGTAACTGCATATTGTGCTCTAAAGTTTATAGAAATCGAGTATTAACAAATAATAAAGAAAAAACATTTTTTAGTCCCTTTTCTTAAGATGGCAGCCAAATTCGGGCTTTCTGGGGGTGCAAATTTATAACGTGATTTTTAACGCCAAATCAAACATATTAAAATTATTTTCAGCTTGTCCGGAATTGCTCCCGCTCTCGGCTATTTTATATGACTTGGCAACTGGCCTAATAACACATATTTTTATTTTTAGGGCATTTATAGCTAATTCAGGTGACAATACAATACTAGTATGTTATTTGGGAAACCTGGTTTGCAACCGCATAAAAATTTCGGAGAAAAGCAATCCTTCAATGATTGTGAGAGTCGATTTTTTGAGCATATCCAAAATAGATTCGACTATGTACCTCACTGGATTTGAATCACTTCAAGTTTTTTCGCTTGAAACGGAAAAGGTACCAGAAGAGTATACTAAAAAGGTAGGCACAGAAAATCCTAAACTGAAAACTAGTGGATTGGATCAAAATTAGTTCGAATTTAGGAATCGAACAACAATTTTCCGTACGAGATTTGTTGTTCGAAAGAACACCTATTCAAATAGACAATTTTTCAGACGACAGTGCTTCGAAGTTACAGTTTACAGTTCTTCAAATAGTCAATTTTTCGAATTTAATAAATATATTTAGATTAGTTTTTAATTTAAAGGTTTTACGAACATATCAATTACATAATGTTTATTTGAAAAAATGCCAATTCCAGTGTCCTTTTTACAATATATAATTGTTCATCGTAAATTGTCTCCGTCGAATAGCTGCATTCCAAAAACTATTCAGACATAGAACAGAACAAAATATTAATTATTAACATAAAAAAAATGTAAAAATGAAAAAATACAAAAATATACCTTTTGATATTAAAATTTGATACTACGTTTTAGAATGAAACGGCTCCGATTCTGAACGTTCGTTTTCGTGGCGAAAAACTTGGTCCGTCTAGCGGTTTGGAAACCGATTTTAAAAATGGTCTCATCTACTACCTCATAAGGGATTTTGCGGTCGTCAGATGGACTACAGAGTAGGTATTGTGATAGAAGTTTTCCCTAAGTTAAGTACTTAACCTAACTTTTGGTCATTCGTGGTAAAATTTACCTCATGCATTTCGTTATTGAAACTGATCAAGATTTAATTATTTATTGTACTATTATTTACACAGGGTATTTTAAATTTTAACACTAGATTCCTTATAAAAAGAAAATAGGCCAGAAACTTTTTTATTTCTGATAAATATCAATTTTTCTAAAATATCTCGAAAATGCTTAAAGTTGAATTCGCTTTATTAGTGTGATTAGCCTTACTTTATTAAATAACCTTTCCAACTAATTTTAAAAATTCCATGGAATTAAAAAAATGTGACAATCTATGGAAATATTAAAGAGCGCAATTTATCGCAAATTTGGTTGGCAACGCTGGATATTTCTCAATTAATAATACACGTGAACTAGAGAACAAGTTACTAGGTGCACGATGTATGGAGAAAAATTGAACAGCCCGCACCTCCCTAAATATACCTACTTGAATTTGTACCAGCATTCGAATGCTTTAAATATTAACAAGAAAAATTCATTGCATATAATGTTAATGTATATTATATAAAAATACGTTAGTTCTTTTGAGGCTGCTAATTTAGATTTCGGAGGTACTTAATAGCACTTACGTCTGGAGACTAAGCCATAACTCTCAGCAGCATGCCTAAATTCATTTTTCGCAGGCCCTTCGCTCGCTCCGCTCGCTACGGGGGCTCAAGAAAAGGAAACTAACCAGGTGCTAACCCAAACTAACCCAAGACATAGTCAAAATCAAGAAAAAAACTGTTTAGAAATCTAACCTTAAAAAAATAAAAAGAAACCGATGGGTTTGAACTCGCGTTGCCGAAGTGAATGCTAACCATGCAAACCTCTAGACCATCAGAGGTTTTACAAACGATTTGTTACATCACGAAGTACATGAAAACAGCTGACTGCTAAGAGTTATGGGATAGTCGCCAGACATAAATCTTAATAGCACCTTCAAGTAGGTACCTCTTAACTACGCTTAGGGACACCGCGGTATTTAGACACGGACACAGGTTCATATACATGTTTTTGCAATAAGCAAGTTTTAAAATGTCTGCTAACAAATTAAACTAAAAATTTAAAATGTTCATATTTTTTCTTTCTTTATAAACTCTAAACCAAATACGAGGTGTGCTAATTAAGATTAGAATCAATAGAACAGGAAAATGTAATTATTGATTAAAACGTTTGGATGCATCAAAACTAATTTTCAAATTGATTGTTTTCCATATGCTTACATAAAAACAGCCATAAAAAATAACACAATTAGCAATTTTTTTCTGATTTAAAAGCAATAATGTAGAGATGCCGCTTGGAGTCGGTACTTGATATTGAAAATAAAGGGCTTTTGGACGGGTCCTCCACTACTCGGCGCCCGGTCTTGTGGTAGATTTTCCACAAGTTCAAAATTAACGGAAATACATTGATAAAAATATATTTATTAATGGACATAAGACAGTCAAAATGAACAATGAACAAGGACTTTTAACATAGGAATAAAACAGTAACTCTCCCGTCAAACTAAAAACCTTAATACAAAACTCACATAAATAAAACTGTCAAAAATTTTTAGAAAAATATAAGTAATAAACTTTGTCCTGGTTTTATTTGCAAATGCACCTACCGCTTTGGACTCATCGTCATTCATTTTAGCTGCGGATTCGGCCTCAGGGCCTCTGAATCGGGTTCTTATGCTAAAAGCTAGCTTCACCTAAAAATCGGAGCTAGTAAAATACGTAACCAAAAAATCTATATAATTTCATGTAAAAATAGGTACAGGGTTATTGACTATATTTGGACCAATAGATAGCTTTTTTTATTTGAAGGATTAGAAAAACGCTTAAATTAGGAAAGTTGTAGGATTTCGCTCAAAGCGCTACAATTTTATATCAGAAAAACAAACGACCGTATCGTAAAGCCGTCAAAAACGACTAACTTAGGTTTTTTTTTAATGGAATGCCCTATATAATGTTACATATTCTGATTCTACGTAAAATTTCGAGTATATTTCATTTAATATAACATATACCACATAACACATCCAGAAAAAGTGAAAAAGTTTATTGTCACTCATTGTGGGCTATACACTCAACAAGAACAACTTAAGCATTGTTTATATTAAACTAAAAGTAATGTGGAATTAATATTGAATATTCACTTTAACTGCAGGTGTTCAAAGTGGCCTCCGTTTTGTTCGACACAAAGACGATAACACGTTTTTATGGTTATTGTGGTTGACGGCATCCCTCAACGACTGCTTCTGGTAAATTCGAATCAACTGTATTTCTTCCAAAATTGTCTGCCTTAAATCTGCTAAAGTGTGGAATGTGTATTCATGAAGCACTCGCTCTGTAAGCCATCCCCAGAAAGACCTGTCCATCAAAGTAAGATCGGGGCTATTGGGGCACCATCGAATTGAACCATTCTTTCCAACCCAATTCTCATATTTTTCATTTAAGAAGTGAATCACGTTTGCCGTGTTGTGAGCAGGGGCACCATCTTGTTGCCAAATAGATCGGTTGAGCATGATTCATCTAAAAAGTTCTCTATTTTTTCAGTGACAAATTGGTAATATCTATCACCAGTTGGACCACCTTCGGACCTTCGTAAAAAATAGGCCCCAATATTCCATCACCAACAACGTCACACCAAACACTGAAAGTTTTCCATCCTGATGTTTCAACAGCTTTAATAAGGCGAGGCTTTTCTTGACTCCAATAATGGGGATTATGTCTATTATAGACACTTTTTGTTGTCCATATTATTCTGTCAAAAAAAGTGTCGTCCATGCGTAGTTGTTCCCACCTAAGACTATTTATTTTATCTAATGTTCCAACATAGCATTACAAAATTCAAGTCGTTGGCCTTTATTTTCTTCGGAAAGTTGTTGAACTTTCCAAAACGTATAGGGTTTGTATTTGAACTTCTTGAGTGTACTTTGGGCTCTGTAAAATGTGGTATTTAATGCTTGACATGCTGTAGGTATAGAGTGAGTCGGATTTTCTAAAAATTATTTATTGTTTAGAAACAATAAATTAGTAAAATCAAGTTTTGTATATGTGATGATCAGGGGTAACACTTGATTTATTTTAAATTTGATTCGACAATTGTTTAAAAAAAATTATTTTAATTGTTCCAAAAATTAAACTAAGTCTCGAATTAAAACCAGGGAGAAAATGTTCAAATAAAATAATAAGTTTATTTTATTAACGAGAATTAAAAACGAATTGAAGTTTAACGAGACACGAAGTAATAGCAGAATCGCAAAAAAGGGTTAATCATTATGCCTAATAAAAGTATGCAACTAACATAGCTTGGTTTAAAAAAAAACACTCACCATTAGAATATAAGTAATTCAATAAACGGCATGGTGTATGATAACGTAGATAAAGAGACCTTTTGAAAATATAAGGCTTTAATTAACTTATTTTACAACTACTGAAAATGACATTTATAAACCAGTAAACAGGTACAACAAAATGAATAAGGTAGAATAATAAATAGTATATAACATTATTCCCCCTTAATTTCTGACGTAATCTTCTAAATACTCTGGACTTTTTATCTTGCGCTTTGGTCTGCCGTTCTTCTGGGCGACCCGTGAAACAGCTCAGCCTCTTCTGGATTTCTTAGTGAGTCGGGGCAAAGTTTACAGAATTATATTTTTAATTCTGTAAACTTTGGTCGGGGCTTTGATCAAAATCTTCTTGGTCTACATAATCTTCTTCGACTTTATTATTTAAAATATTAATTTCAGGATCTTTTGAACTTTGGTTCATGTTATGATGTGGTTCACTAGAAATTTCATTGGTGGTTTGGATCCGTGATGATTGAGGGGAAGTTGGTATGATTAGGTCTACTTGATGATTTTGCATTATTGAAATGTCTCCGCGAGGGGCTAAATGACGTATAGATACAGTAGTGTCTTTCCCATTTTGAAAACGTACATGAGCATAGTCAGCATTTGATTCTAATAGTTCAACTTCTTCAACAGCAGGTTCATACTTATTATTTCTGACATGTCGTTTGTAAAAAACAGGTCCTGGCACAGAAAGCCAAGTGGGTACAGAACTAGCATTAGAAGACGGTCGTGAATTGTTAAATAATTGTTCGTGAGGTGTTCAATTTGTACTAGTACATAGAAGTGATCTTATAGAGTGTAGAGCATCCTGCAGAACCAATTCCCATTGACCCCAGTGAATCTAAAAATTACTTCAATTCTTGAGATAGTAATGAAGTTCCTCGGTCAGAATGTATATACGAAGACATTCCAAATATTGCAAAAAGTTGACTTAAGCATTTTATAACAGTCGCTGACGTCATGTCTGAACATGGAAACACAAGGGGAAATCTCGAGTATACATCTACAATGGTCAAAAAATAGTGATTATTTGTAGATGATGGTAATGGTCTATTAAAATCAATGTTTAATCTTTCGAAGGGTGAAGTTGATTTTATTAACCTCCCTTGGTTCTTATGAAATCTTGGTTTTAATTCTGCACAGATAGGATATGAAGCAGTTATTCGTCTAACGTCTGCTACAGAATAAAGTAAATTTTTACAGCGTATCCAGTGGTACATACGAGTAACTCCTGGATGACAGAGGGAATCATGAAGATCATCTATATACAATATCATAGTGATAACATGATAGTTCAAGGCGCCATCTCATAATTTTCTCGTTTTTTATTTTACCAGACACCTTATTATCAAACATAAAAGCAACAGACCTCTGATCAGTTATAAGTCTGAAATGCTTCCCAATAAGAAAATGTCTCGATTTTCTCAATGTCTCTACAATTGCGTAAGCTTCCTTTTCTACTGATGAATGATTTTGTTCGCTTTTGGACTTTAAAACACATGTATGAACTAATTTCTGTGACTGAAATGGACAATTTTGAACACTTGAGAGATTGGAATGTAAAAAACTAGTTAAAACTCGAATAGTTGTTTTCGTCGAAAATTATAGCATGTTGCGTCATTGCACGTGTTTTTCTTCCTGCAGGTGTGCAGATTCCGGAATTTTCTGGGAACAAACCAATTGAATGATCGGAATAAAAGGAGTCTGACCAGAAACTTCACTTGCAGAAGGTCGTAATGTCCAAGTAAGGACCCGTGAAATTTTGATAGAATATTCACTTGAGATAGGTCGTAATGCCCAATAGAGGCTCGAAAAGTTTTAAAAATTAACCCTAATTTTTCGATTCTGTACTATATGGTCTTAGTTTTGACCAAACCGACGATAGTATCTCACAGTTTAGAGGCTCGTGGAAGTAACTAAGGAATTAAGCAAATTCATGTGGTCGGTTCGAAAACTAACGTAAAGAAACGCTGCTGGTTGATATTCGTCAGTCAGCAAAGAAACAGGTGGTTAACAGAAACAAATAAGGCTACAGAAGCACGTTCCGGTCTAACGTTAAGCCATAGACATAGACAGTAAGTGTAATTTTAAGATCATGGGTACTTGTAGATTTCATAACATTGTCTTGTTGTATGTACTCGAGAAACTAATGATTATTCTATGAAACCATTCAGTGCTAATGTCACACTGTAACTTTTCTGCAGTGGGAAAAATTGATCGAGTTTAATTATGATTATCCCATTAAAACCACTCTACGCTATCCGCATCCTGTATTTTATTTAAGTAGAAATTGTAGAATTTGTTTTTGCCATAAGCCACGAAATAATTTATCTTTAGAGAAAGTGTCGGAATGCAAAGTAAATCACTGCGAAAAGAATATTGCTAATTGAATTTCTTTTATGAATCCATAATTGCTCAGGTAACATATACTTAATACTCTAGGAAAGTTCATACACGAAAAAAAATTTACAGCAAATAATAATACCGGTGAAATTTTCTTTTACTGTGCAAAGACTGAAAATAAGTGACTAGATCTGAGCCAACCACTATTTCAATAAGAAAATGCTTCCTTTCAATTTATTTTCAACGAAATAGAGTGTCAACACACTGGTAATGCGAACCCGGTTACAGAAAATGAGCAGGAGATGAAGAAAAGAAATAAGTAAATCGGCATTCATTACATATATAACATTAAAATAAAGAACATCTAGCTGATTACGATCATCAGGTGGTCGCACTGTCCATTTTTTTTCTTTTAAAATCTTGGGAATTTATTATTTAGAGAATGTAGACTCGTGCAAAGGTGTTCAAACTTGAAACTTGCAGGTTCTGATACAACTTTGCATATAAAGTCCTAGCAAAGTATATGTAAACTAGTAAGTTCACTCAGCGGTAAATCCTTTGATGTAATTGTGCCACATTCTTTTATATCAAGTGATAACTGGAGATGACCGATGCGCTGCGTAAGTGTCCGATTGATTCGCGTGGCTTTCTCTAGTCAGAGATGTATTCAGGAGATTGTATGGACTCGTACCGAAAGACCTACTGAATGCCGACCGGTGAAAAATCAAGTGAAACTGAGCAAAGTTGTAAAAATATTTTCATAGAAGGAAATTGAAAAAAAATTTGCTATACGGGGTGTAATTTTTAGGTGATACCACTGTTGCTATCTCAGAATCTAACAAGAATTTAACAACACTGCAAATCGATCTTGAAAAGGCATCAATAATGGCAACTTTCTAATTTAATCAACTTTGTAGCTTTGACCGCTTCAAAGATAGCAATAATAGTGGATTACCTAAAATATATTTAAAAATATATATAATAATATAATAGTTCGGAATCTCATTTTTACTACACTTCTTTGGTTTCATGAAAGTGATCGTTGTGACATGGTTTATGTTTTCGTCTCGCGTTACGGCTTTTTTGTATCGTTGATTGGACGACTAACCAAAACTAACCAAATCTATCAAAATTGGTTGTACCGTATCGGCACCGGCACCGGTTCAAATGACTACAATAAGCTGAGACTAAGTGAAACTAACCAAAACTTGATTCGACGATTAACCAAAGCTAACAAAATCTATTAAAATTGATTATAACGTATCGTAACGGATTCAAATTACTAAAATAAGTTGATACTAACTGAAACTAACCGAAAGTTGATTGGAGGACTAACCCAAACCTATTCAAATTAATTATAACGTATCGGAACAGATCCAAATAATTAAAATAAGTTGAGACTAAGTGAAACTAACCCAAAGTTGTTGACGACTAACCCAAACTAACAAAATCCATTAAAATTGATTTGAATGTATTCTGAAAAGCTTGAAATGACTAAAATAAGTTGAGAATAAGTGTAGCTAACCGAGAGTTGATTGAACTACTAACCCAAACTAACCAAATCTATCAAAATTGATTATAACGTATCGGATGACTAAAAGAATTTAAGACTAAGTGAAACTAACCCAAAATTTATTGGAAAACTAACTTAAACTAACGTATCGTAACGGGTTCAAATTACTAAAATAAGTTGATACTAACTGAAACTAACCGAAAGTTGATTGGAAGACTAACCCAAACTAACCAAACCTATTCAAATTGATTATAACGTATCGGAACAGATTCAAATAATTAAAATAAAATGAGACTAAATGAAACTAACCCAAAGTTGTTGACGAATAACCCAAACTAACCAAATCTACTAAAATTGATTTTAATGTATTCTGAAAAGCTTGAAATGACAGAAATAAATTGAGAATAAGTGTAGCTAACCGAGAGTTGATTGTACTACTAACCCAAACTAACCAAATCTATCAAAATTGATTATAACGTATCGGTTGACTAAAAGAATTTAAGACTAAGTGAAACTAACCGAAAGTTTATTGGAAAACTAACTTAAACTAACCAAATCTATTAAAATTGATTATAATGTATCGGAACCGCTTTAAATGACTAAAATAAGTTAAGAATAAGTGAACTAACGGAAAGTTGGTTCGACCACTAGCCTAAACTAACCAAATCTACTAAAACTGATTATAACGTGTTGGAACCGGTTCAAATGACTAAGGTATAAGTTAAAACTAAGTGAAACTAACGGAAACTTGATTCGACAATTAACCAAAACTAACAAAATCTAATAAAATTGATTATAACGTATCGTAACGGGTTCAAATGACTAAAATAAGTTGATACTAATTGAAACTAACCCAAAATAGATTGGAGGACTAATCCAAGCTAACCAAATCTATTAAAATTATTTATAACGTATCGGAACCGCATTAAATATCTAAAATAAGTTGGGAATAAGTGAAACTAAACGAAAGTTGAATCGACAACTAACCCAAACTAACCAACTCTATTAAAATTGATTATAACGCATCGGAATCGGTTCAACTGATTGAAATAGTTAAGACTAAGTGAAACAAACCAAAAGTTAAATCGAGGACTAACCTAAACTAACCAAATCTATTAAAATTGATTATAATATATCGGAAACGCATTAAATGACTCAAATAATTTGAGAATAAGTGAAACTAACCGAAAGTTGGATCGACGACTAACCCAAACTAACCAAATCTATTAATATTGATTATAACATATTAGAACCGCTTTAAATGATTGAAATAAGTTGAGAAAAAGTGAAACTATCTGAAAGTTGAATCGACGACTAGACCAAAGTAACCAAATCTACTAAAATTGATTATAAAGTATCTGAACCGGTTCTAATGACTAAAATAAGTTGAAACTAAGTGAAACTAACCAAAAGTTGATTGAACGACTAACCGGATTAGGTTGGTTAGTTCGGGTTAATCGTCGATTCAACTTTCGGTTAGTTTCACTTAGTCTCAACATATTTCAAATATTTGAACCGGTTCTAAGACGTTATAATCAATTTTAATAGATGCTATTAGTTGGGTTAGTCACCAAATCAACTTTGGGTTAGTTTCTCTTAGCCTTAACTTATTTTAGACATTTGAACCGGTTCCGATACGTTATAATGATTTTATTACATTTGGTTAGTTTGGGTTAGTCGTCGATTGAACTTTCGGCTAGTTTCACATAGTATCAACTTATTTTAATCATTTGAACCGGTTCCGTTACGTTATATTCAATTTTAATAGATTTGGTTAGTTTGGGTTAGTAGTCCAATCAACTTTCGGTTAACTTCACTTATTCTCAACTTATTTTAGCCATTTGAAGCAGTTCCGATACGTTATAATCAATTTTAATAGATTTGGTTAGTTTGGGTTAGTGTTCAATTAACTTTCGGTTAGTTTCACTTATTCTCAACTTATTTTAGCCATTTGAAACGGTTACAATACCGACGTCATTATCGATTCTAATAGATGTGGTTAGTTTGGGTTAGTCGTCGATTCAACTTTCGCTTACTTTCACTTATTCTCAACTTATTTTAGTCATTTAAAGCGGTTCCGATACGTTATAATCAATTTCAATAGATTTGGTTAGTTTGGGTTAATCGTCGATTCAACTTTTGATTAGTTTCACTTTGTCTCAACTTATTTTAATCATTTGAATCGGTTCTGATACGTTATAATCAATTTCAATGGATTTGGTTAATTTGGGTTAGTCATCCAAACAACTTTCGTCTAGTTTCATTTAGTCTCAACTTATTTTAGTTATTTGAACCGGTTTCGCAGGGGCGTGCAGTCCATGGAAGCAAGGGAAGCAGTGCTTCTCCTAAAAAAGTTACAAAACATCATATTCTAAAATGTACTTTTTGAAATAGGAGACAATTAATTTAGTTACATTAAAAGCGCTAAGAATTATCTTAATTATCCGGCCCATAACAAATGCGGCCTTGACTCCGACCGAGCCACAGTTAAAATCCAATGGAATCTATGCCGGCCGCTAGCTTCTATGCAGCCAAGCCATATGCGATGCATGTATGCTTGATCGCTTGTGCGTTGAGAGGTTAGTGAACTTTCCTTTCCATCGCCTGAATTCATCTGCTGAGTAGTCGGGTGCTTTAAGCGGGCGCGGAAGCTATCGTTGGCGTAGGTTCTTTGTTTTAACGGTCCAGGATTTACTTAGTTTAATGGCTAAATATGATGATTGCTTAAAAAATCATTTAGAGCGTTTTTCGCGGAACGTCGAATCGTATCCAGAATGAGTTAATTTCTATAATGGAAGACTTGTGCTAACAGTCTCTGAAAATCGTAAATCACGGATTGAACTATTTCAGAATATTAGAAAATAATGAAACGTGGGACTCTGAAGCAGCAAATATTTCGAGGGGATTTTTGGACTGATTGAAATGAGATTTTAATTTTAAATATTTGTTTAACATATTTTCAGAAATATTTTCATTCTCGGACAATATTTTTAATTAATTTTTAATTAATTTAATTTAACTAAGACAAATGGTATTGCTTTTTACTAAAAAAAAGTGGAGGATTTTAAGTCCATGTTAAGACAAAAAAGAGATGACTTTGACCTGTTTTGGGAGAAAACGATGACGTTAAATGTAGAGCCACAAGCCAAGCGTCTTTGAACAGGCAGGGTGGGACATATTCAAATGTCATACAGACTCCTCTTTTATGAAATAATCGATCAAATTCAGCAACAAATAAACTATAGATTTAACGGTTTAAATTATTTGAAATTCCTCAAGCTCTGCAATTTTGCTGCATT
This sequence comes from Pissodes strobi, assembly GCA_016904865.1. Classification (NCBI taxonomy): domain Eukaryota; kingdom Metazoa; phylum Arthropoda; class Insecta; order Coleoptera; family Curculionidae; genus Pissodes; species Pissodes strobi. The sequence continues at coordinate 11,544 of MU189746.1, read as the reverse complement.
TAAGGAAAAACTTTTTCAGAAGATGCGTTTAAATCTCTTCTTCTTCATTAGGGCCAGTTCTTCGACCGGTTGTTACTGCGATCTGAACTAAAAGTGATTTACGAAACTGATGATTAGTACAAAAAATAACGTTAAAGAACTAATTCAATTTTTAATAGACAAGGAGCTAGAAGATGCCTATACTGAAGTGTCGAAATTGTGTGAATTAATATTGAAAATACCTGTCACAAGTTCGTCAGTAGAACGCAATTTTTCAACACTTAAACGTATAAAAAAATTCGTAAGAAATTCAACGGGGCAGAAATGACTCTCGCAAATATCGCTGTTGTCCATTGAAAGCAAATTTCTCCAAAATATGTGAGCATCCAGGTTTTTATGATGACGTAATTGACGGATTTGCAAAAAGTGATCGAAGAATCGAACTACATTACAAATAGGTAAGGTACTTATTCATTCCTTTAAGTGCGCAACAATTTGCCATTCAAGGAGATGCCAGAGGGGGCGCCGGATCCTTGTTTTGTTAACGATTTTAATGACTTTTGGGTAAAAATTGGGCGCGGTCCCTCAAATTGTTCAGCCTGCGGTGGGTTAGCCTTCAGCGGCGTCTGCGGCGGCCTTTTTTGTGTTGGCACCAAATTCAACGAACTGCCGCTGCTTCCCTTTCTTAAAATTTCACCGCACGCCCCTGCGGTTTCGATACCTTATAATCAATTCTAATAAATTTAGTTAGTTTGGGTTAGTCGTCGAATTAACTTTGGATTAGTTTGGGTTAGTCGTCCAAACAACTTTCGGCTAGTTTCACTTAGTCTCAACTTATTTTAGTTATTTGAACCGGTTCCGAGACGTTATAATCAATTTTAATAGATTTGGTTAGATTGGGTTAGTCGTCCAA
>JAEQML010050037.1:0-49285 GCA_016904865.1 Pissodes strobi | reverse complement strand
GCCGAACGACCAAGCCGAAAGGTGGTTTACATATTCAATTTTCTTTCGATTCCAGAATCGACCCAAATCGTTCAACTCAGATCGACCCGTGAAAACGCGCCTTTAAGAGTAATGATAAAAATTTTCGCATAACTGCGCTATTCTTTTGTAAAACTAAAGATAACACGAACAGAATTTATAGAGCGCCACTTCTTTGTGAGACAGTGATTTTCAAATTGTTCACTTTTTAAGTACCTCTTATATCATTTATGTTCCAACATATCGAAACGGTGAACACAAAATCCTTATAGATTTGTATGACAGTTGGAATGCATTTTGTTGATTTTTTTTTGTATTTGAAATTTTTACGTCATTGTATTTCACTCATTTACTTAGCAGAATTCTAGAAACTGATATCGCTCGCCTTTTTCAAAAAAATCTTAAAACTATTATTAATCTAACTTGTAACTGATATTTGGTATTTTCAGGTACTGGTGGAGGTGCAGCTGAAGAAGAGGAAGATTAAGTTGTTTTTTTTTCGTTGTATGTACCAATATATAATTAAGTACTATTTTAAGTGTTTTATTTATGTAGATACAGATCAACTTAAAAAGGCAGTCGATTTTTTTCATTGATTGGAATTACCAACAGCATTAATTTTATGCCTTCTAAATAAATGTTTTAATATGTTTTGAACCAAATGTAAAAGGGGGTAGTCAAAATTATAGTGCGGCAGCATCATTTATTACCTCTTGCTGTTCTATGTTTAATATATCACATGCCTTCACCAACAGATTGGGTAATTGTTTAGATTTATAACATTTTATTTATTTATTTTTTTAATTTGCGTTGGACAAAAAAAAAAGTCTGGGAATTGTACCAATGCCTTAAGGGGATTTATCAGTGAGACGAGATTCCGACGGCGTGCCTTTCTAGCAAAGGCAAGCTACTCTTCGTTCTCTGTCTAGGCACCGCCCACCGGTTCGATTTCACTTTACGTGTGCTTGGAGACGGACAGCATCAACAGTCAGGCATAATATGAAAAACTCAAATGAAAAAAAGAAAAAAGTAAAATAATTAATCCCAGGAGAACGGGAAGAGCTACTGGGTCGAAATTTTTATGGTAGGTGCGCCTCATGGGGGGCTACCTTTGACCATATGGGGGACCGGGGTTCTAATTTAAAGGTTTTTTTTTTGGAAAACCCCGTTGCATATGGGGGAGGAATTATGCCCCCACCTCCCCGGATACCCAAAAATGTTCGAAATAATGGGAAGAAATTGAAAAAAAGTAAAACATTGTTCGGAAACTTATAAAGTATTATAAAACGAAATAATAAAAAGAAAGTTAGACAAGAGGTTTTAGGTGAAAAAAGGCCGAAGAAGTTCAGCTACGAGGTCGGGGATGGCAAAAAGGGGGAGAAAAAAATGCTTTATGAAAAAATAAAAGTTTAAATGGGAAAAAATTAAAAAAAAAAGTAAAAAATTGTTCCGAAAGTTAATCAAAGTATTATAAAATGAAATCTGAAAAAATATATACAAAAAAAAACTTAGAGAAACGCGGTTTTCGGCGAAAAACTGCAAAGAAGTTCACGTCGGGGATGGCAAAAATGGAAAGAGAAAAATGATGTATTAAAAAAAGCAACAAAAAAAATTTTAAAAAATGTCGAAACCGGGAGCAAAAGTTGGAAAAAGCTAAAAAAAAAATAATAAATACTCAATTCCCAATATATTTCAGAAGTTTCACTTTAGTTGTGTGCTTCTAAAGCTGAGATGCATAATTTTACCTTTTATAACTTTTAGATACGGATGCTTATAAAAACCCGTTCTCTTGATTTTTGGCAGTCATTTATTTATTGATATAAAAAAAGAATGAAAAATAAGAAATTATGTTAGATTTGTAATGATAGGTTTTTAATATAATTATAAAAATTATGCATTTCAAATAAGAAATTGGTACCATCATGTCTTTACAAATAATCTAAAAATATACCTACATATAATATAAATATATATAATAAATATTTAATTATCTCGAGGGGGATTTCCAATTTTTAGACCTCGTTTAAATCTAGGATCTAAAATTTCTGGAAGACGGTATTAAATAAAAACGTATCAGAAAGGGTTCCATTTTTTCTTTCCAGAACAAATTATCCCTCTTTATCTTAAAAAATATATATACAGGGCGACAATTTGAAAACGAACAACACTAATATTGCCTCCAGCAATAATTTGGAATGTAAGTATTGGTAGGTATATAAAAACATTTTTAAACGAAGTGCTATGAGGCGGTGAATACAATCCGTTTTAAAATAATTAGATATTAACTACATTTCATTAATTTGTGAGGTTAAGTATCACAGTCTAAAAAAAAGTAAATACAGTTTATGTAGAATTTCAGAAGGAACACAAAAAAGGTAAAATAAATAGGGGTTGCCATTTAAAATTTCAGGGGTAGGTGCTCTGGGAGTCAGGGGGTTGAAACTAACATGGCAACAAATGCCTAAAAAATGTCCCCCTTGATATGTAAATTGACGTGTTTTGTCAAATTTTCATAGTATCATTGGTAGAGGCAATATTAAATGCTCTTCGCTTTCAAATTATCACCTTGTATATATGTATCAAATAAGGTAAAAAGGCATTGAAATTTGCTAATTTAATATACAAGCCTATTTACAAAAAAAAATGCATAATAATGTGTCGTAGGCTTGGAATGCAAGCATAATACAGAAGGGATAAAATTTTTGTATGGAGAATTGGGAAATCTTGGCTTACTCCTTACTCCCTATGTGTCATAGTTCATATATGGCTTGCGTAATAAATGATGAGAAAATGGAATCTACGTTTATAAAATATATAAAGCTATCTAAAAACAAAATGTAAAACATACTTTACATTTATGCACATATAGAATCTATATCTGATATAGAAGGTAGTTTGTGGACGTTCCTTTGTTTTTCTCCTGTTCTAGTTACCCTCCGATCCGAGCCCCCTGTGGTTTGTCTATAAAATAAATAATCTGCATTGGCTCCAGGACGAGAACCGAGTGTCCCTAACTAAAATCCCTTGTCATACAATACAATATCCAGTATTTTAGTGAGTAAAGATTAAGGTAGATGTGTATTGTGCGTAACCTTATTATATAACACACAATGCACAACACACTTCTATTTAAATATAATAAAAATATTTGAGAGAGTAAAGGTAATTAGATAATTATAAAAAAATGCCAATCAGTTACGTTAGTCGGTATAATAATATAATCTATAAAAGTATTGCATTATTTAGCTTATAAGTTGTTCCTACTTGGGAACAGATGGCTAAATGTGCTAAGCACAAGGCCAAAAAAATGGAAGGAAAAATGTGTCGTAGGCCGATTAAGACACTTTAAATTATTCTAAAATAATGATTGATAATGACTTAAAAACAGTTAATAATACTTCGAAAATTTATCAATGTAGGTATATCACGTTACAACAAACATTTTACAAAATTTTTATTTTCGTAAATGGACCGGACCGGTGCCACACCTTGTATATAGCTATTTTTTTTTTTTTAACATATTTTATAATATAACAAATATCGTACGTTTTCTACAAGACATCCTAATGGAGTCCGTAACAGAAAATACCAATATTGCCTTTTTGTTGCTGTTCTTGTATTTGGTAGATATAAGTGTGATTTTGTTTTAATTACGATTTTCCATTATGTATTGTAGCAAATGTAATTTTTTTCTGCTGAATTGCCTCTTCTGGAGCCAGCTTTTCCGCTGTCGAAGAACACTTAACCTCGATTATAGCGCCATCTTGAATAAGTCCATCTGGACTAGCTGCCAAAACGCAATTATCTATATCTACAAACAAACAGCAAGACATTACTTATGGTTCCGTATTGTGATATAGCTATTGGTTCTTTTCCTGTACCATATCTTGTAGCAGTGCTTCCCATAAATTTGGAATATAAAAACATTTTCACAGGATTCTCACAGCGTTGGAGGCTGCCAATGGGAATCTTCTTTCCTGCATCCACAATGGATCACCAGACTGCTGCCTCGTGTCCCTTCCCATTGTTAAAATTTGTTCCCCTGACTTTGCAAGTTCTGTTAGAAACACTTTCTCTTTAGTTTTATATTGTTCTTCTGTTAGATCAGGTTCAGCGTTAGCTTCGGGTCCATAATCACTATCTGGAGGATGTGTTTTCGTAGCCTTTCTGAAAAATAATCTTTTTCCTTTCATTTTGTATCTTCATATTTTCAGTTTCTCATCAAATCTCTGCGTAGGCTTTAGGAGTTACCTTTCCAATAGCCTTTCCTATGGTAAGATGGTAGTCACAACAGCATAAATTAAAATAAATTGCGGCAGCTTCGCATCTGCTCTGATAAGATCCTTTTTTTGCTAAAATCAATTATTTTCCCCCCGACACATTTGCAAATCACGGAATACCTATCACCTATCTCTAACTGTTCTAGAAATATTGACAGTCGACAATCGGCCATTTACCAAGTTTGAGTTGACCGCCTGTAAACTCTAAACGGCTAAAGATAGAGCAAAATGGTTTGCACTTTTCTATATTGGTTTTTCATAAGCTATTGTTTGACACTAACTTTTTATTTAACCGGAATTTTTTAACATCTGGTTAAATAAATATAAAGTTAGCGTTAAACGATAGCTTATGAAAAACTGAGATAGAAAAGTGCAAACCATTTTGCCCTATCTTTAGCCGTTTAGATTGTACAACGAACGACGGGTTTTTATAAAGCACCCTGTATATTTATTATTTAAGGTGCTTTATTGTCCAAAAAATATTACATGTAACATTTCTTATTGACAAAGCTTTATAAGATGTATACAAAATATAAAACAAAACGAAGCAAAATCAAAAAGAAAAAAAAACAACAGGAAAACATAAGTGTGGTAACTTAAAACATATTAAATGGCAAATATTACCTCCGCAATACACATTATCACAGTACCTGCATTAGTACAGTCAAAATTGTAATGGCTTATTGCAACCATTTATAACAATAAAACTTTGATAACTCATTATTGGAACACACACTTCATGAGTTAATAATAGAATATAATGAGCCTTCTAGTTCTGCTCGAAAAACTCGTCAACAGATTAGAAAGCTCTCTGCAATAAAGAGCATTTTAAACTTTTACGGAAGGCTTTTAAGTCTCAAATATTTCTAATCCGATGATTGTATATCTTGATGCCACTGTAAATCAAGGAATTCCTGACAAGGCTGGAATGTGGAATGGGCAAGGGAACATTGCTAATCTGACGTGTACCATATACCAGCTGAGGATTGGGAAATTGATACTTATTTTTATGAATTAGGCAAGCCATTTCCAGAATAAATAAAGATGGGAGGGTCAGAATAGCGTGCTTGATAAAAAGGGGCTTACAGTCAGGGTGACCACCTTTTAGCCGGATGAAAACCGGAGAAATTGTTTTGTCAGCGCATTCACCATTTTCACACAAGAAATTATTTAATAAAATATATCAATACCAAACAACGCAACGAGTAACGAATATTTTTTAAATCAAAAAAACAACGTTTATTTTCTTTGATAAAATACCCTATTTTTGTAATATCTCAAACTTAACAAACTAACATAAAAAAGCTAAGTCTTTAGGTATTAAAACAAAATTACACTCGTACATATCTACTTAAATTTGAAAGTATATTTTTTATCGGTGCGACAACATTTCAGTAAATCGTTTTGCGCATGTTTTGCAAATATTCTGCAAATTTCTGGCAGGTGAAATTATAGTTTAGTTTTGCACAATTTCATTTTAACCAATTCGACTCGCATTTTATTTCTTTCATCAGTCCAAAGTCCAGACATTATCGAAAACACTTGTTCTAAATATGCGTCGCTAATTGGAACTGAAAAAATTATTGAAATAATTATGAACACTCCCGAAAAATTACCGCACTTAAACAACTTTACCCATATTTCATCCATAGACAGAAGTGAAAAATCTTCTTCGTGCAGTTTTCCTAATGCCAGCGCCAGAGCAACAAAACGTTTAAAGCGGGGAATCACCAACCATGTTGCTAAGGCGGTCAAACCATTAATATTATTGGATGGTATTATCGACGAACGAAAACCGGAGATTTATCTGAAAAACCGGAGAACGGAGAACCGCTATGAAAATCCGGAGACTCCGGGTGAAAACCGGAGAGGTGGTCACCCTGCTTACAGTGGGTTCTTGGATGCACATTACACAGATTTCTAACAGCTCGCTTCTGCAGAACGAAGACAGATTGAAAAAGATTTCGAGAGCAAGCTCCCCAGAAGGGCAAGGCATATCTGAGATGTGACTCAATAAGGGCATAATACACGTTACGCGCAACTTCTCCACCAAGCTCTCGAAAGGGAGCCCGAACAGAAAAACAACCAGATGCCAATCTTTTATTCAACTTAACGATATGAGTATAGAATTTTCGTCTTCGTCAATACACAAACCCAGAAACTTGGAAGAGTTCACAGTCTGGATGGTGTTGTCACCAAATATAAGGCCATAGTTGAAAATATTTTCACAATATGCACCACAACATATCTTATAATTTTTGTGTTTAATTTTTTTTTATCTCTATAGTTAAGAGAGATACAGGACTTTGTTTCACTAATGGGCAGGGTTGCCAATCTGTGGGGAATTCCCCAAAACGTGGGGAATTTCAACAGGTGTGGGGATTTTGTGGGGATACAATGACTGGGGATTTTGTAACACTTTAAATATATAGACACAACCACAACATGCTGTATATTTCACGTGATTTTTTCATTCATAAAACTAAATAAGCCATTTTTAATTTATTTTTTGCTATTTTAATGAACAGACCCGAAACCATGTTGCCATTATTTTCATTACTTACTCCAAATCATAGATAAATATATTGCTCCAAATCTGACAAATCTAAAAAATTCATGAGGGCTGTGGGGTATTGTGGGGAATCGCGCAACATTTTGAGGGGAAAACGAGTCACAGCAGTTGGCAACTCTGCTAATGGGCCACCTATATCTGGGAAAAGTTTGAGCAGCGGCTAGAATATCATTTAGAACAAAGTCTACAAAATAAATATTAATACCAAATATTATATTTTTGGAAACTGGTTTCGCCCAGCGAGCGATCGCCCGAACTTCGTCTGGAGACTATCCCATAACTCTCAGCAGCATGCCTAAATTCACTTTTCGCAGGCCCTTCGCTCGCTACGGGGGCTCAAGAAAAGGAAACTAACCAGGTGCTAACCCAAGACATACTCAAAATCAAGAACAAAAAACTGTTTAGAAATCTAACCTTAAAAAAATAAAAAGAAACCGATGGGGTTTGAACTCGCGTTGCCGAAGTGAAGGCTAACCAAGCAAACCTCTAGACCACCAGGGGCATACAAACGATTTGTTACATCACGAGACAAGAGTCTAGGTACAGACCCCGGCTGTTTTATTTAAAGCTTCAAACCCTATCTCGGGATATTATGTATGGTAGTTTTGCATGATCCTTCGCTCGTTACGGGGGCTCAATCAACAAGAACTAACCAAAACTAACCCAAGGGTAACCCAAACTAACCCAAAATATTATTATGACTTTGCATGACCCTCCGCTCGCTTCGCTCGCTACGGGGGCTCAACCAACAAGAACTAACCAAAACTAACCCAAGGCTAACCCAAACTAACCCTAAATTAAGATAAAAAGGTAAATTAATAAAAAAACAATAAAAAAATCTGTCGCGACCGACGGGAATTGAACCCGCAGCGTCAAGATGAGACGCAAGCACGCTACCCTCTACATCACAGAGGCCTTGCAGAAACTTTGCTAGACCGTAGTGAAATATGCATTTAATCAAAAAGGTGATGCTGGTTGCATAACACCGGGTTTGAAGCTTTAAATAAAACGGCCGGGGTCTGTACCTAGACGCTTCTTCACGAAGTACATGAAAACAGCTGACTGCTGAGAGTTATGGGATAGTCGCCAGGGCCAGACATAAATATCGCCCGACCGGCCCAAGGTCAGGTTGTAAACGACAGACACACAGCACGTGGACTCGCGCCGCTGCCAGCTTTTATCAGAAGAAATAATTCTAAATAAATTCATGTGTTTGCGCGACAAGGGGGCGTGTCGAATTAGCGAATTTGTCTCAAAATCTTTATTCCAGGATTATGGACCAACTATTTGATGGAAAATTTATTTTCTTTTATCAATATGTCTAAATTATGATTCACTAGGGCCGTACAGACTTATTTTTTTTGTTATTTTTTCCCCTAATATATTAAAAATTAAAATTAAGATATTCAATTTTTTATCACTGTACTGCCCTAGATACAGTAATTCTAAACGAGTTTTATACTTGGCTGTTTTGAAATGCCGAAGAAATCTCATAAAAAAAGACGTGATGTCTATGACGTCTAACAGACGTCTAGAAATCGACGTCATAAATCACGTCATTTATTGGTCATATGGCGCCTCAAACAAAAAGCGAACAAAAACACGCAAAAATGACGTGATGGTATATGACGTCTAATACACGTCAATAAATCGACGTCATAAATCCCGTCATTTATTGGTAATATGACGTCCCAAACCAAAATTGCTGAAAAAAATCACGTCAAATTGATGTCAGCTTGCTGCGTGGGTTGAGTCGTTACAATCGCGGCCGTCCAAGATTAGTTTGCTCCTCAACGCGCACGCGTTATAATGTCATATCGCGTTTACACATTCCGTCCCCACATTTCCACCCCCACAGTACCGTCCGCAGATGTCCGTCCCATTTGCCGAGATTTATCCTCATACCGCCGAGTAAGATGTTTACACATAAAAAAAACCAAAACCGACGGGATTTGAACCGGGGTTGCCGAAGTGAAGGCTAACCATCCAGACCCCTAGACCATCTGCGGACTTACAAACAACTGGTTGCATCGCGAAGACATGGCGCAAAGCTTTCACAAGTGCACTAGTACCTGAGATCTCGCGATCCGGCGATTTTTAGTGGCGTCTCTAGTATTGGCAAATATTACCTTCGCCAAAATATCGATCGCACGTGATTGCTTGAGACGCGGTTAATTCGAGCGCTGCGTAGCCCAATGAATGCGCTGTTGCCATTTATATTTCACGTTTCGCATAGCTCTTCGCTCGCTACGGGAGCACAAGAAAGTGAAACTAACCAGGTGCTAACCAAAATTAATCCAAAACAGAAAAAAATTAAGAAAAGCAGCGGGATTTGAACCCGGGCCGGTGGAGTGAGATTCAACCATCTAGACCCCTCGACCACGAGACCAGTTTACCAATCTTGGGCTCCTGCGACAAAGTGAATGCATCACGAAGACACGGCGCGAATCTAGAATAAACAGCGTATGCAATGGGCTACTAGGGGCTAATTATTGATAATTTTCTTCCACTTCAAAGCTTCAAAGTAAGTAGAGCTGGAAAAAAAATCAAAGGAATCGATTGAATCGAATTGATTCGATTAATCTATAAATCGGTCAAATAATCGGTTAGTTTGAATCAATTCGCGTTGGAATCGAATGACTTTGATACTAATTGAGTTATTTTATAAAAAAGATATAAAATCTACGATAAATTAAAGAAATACTGATACTCACTTTGTCTCTCTTGTAACAGTCCAATTTTGACAGAGTCAAATATTTTTGAATTTCATTTTCATACGCCGCATTTAGGGAAAAAGATGCTGTATTTTGCACTCATCGGTTTATTAATTCTAAATTTATTGATTCGAAAATTTACGAAATTAGTAGCAATAAATTTTATATCTCGAGAAATATAGTCGATTTGCTCACAATTCGCTTGAAATTGCCGCCTTTCTTAATGTAAATTAACTCTATTCTAAGTATGGGTTAACGATATATTTGTATTAGTATTTTTAACACGTTGTGACTCTGTTTATTTTAGTTGAAGCGAAGCAAATTGTTATTATGATAGCTTGGCTTAATTTATATTACATTACCCTAGAACGGTCAGTGAACCGATTTATATTTTTAAGAATTCTGTTAATAAAACCCACAAATACGCTGCATTTGACTCGTCGATCCATATTTTAATGTTGGTTTGAATATTTTATAACTTTTTGGGAACACCTTGGTTGCTGAACACCCATTGCCGGCCGATCATTTCTGAGATCGTTAGATCGTTTTGGGACCTCTCCTTTTTAATTACATATGTTTATCTCTTCACGCGTCAGGTCGCAGTTTTTGTGTCGTTCGATTGTTAGTCCGGAGTAATAGAAATGTAAGACTTCTCTTAAATGCCAGCTGTCGATTTAAATTCTTAAAAGTTTATCGTTTTGTTAGGGAATATTCTCTGGTATTTCTTGAATCACTTGATTTCAATGCATTAATTGTGGCTTCCGCCGTCATGTCACCCTTCTTAACATGGGTTCTCCTGAATATTTGACACAATGTCTGGTTCCTCGAAGTGACCTCCATAATATGAATTTGAGAAATGTAGTGAGATATAACATTCCCAAACACAGCACAGATAAAAATGTTTTGCTTATAGATCGGTACATTTTTTGAATTCTGATATATTCCCCTTGATTACTAAAGTTTGTAAACCGAGCGTTGATCGTTACGTCATACCTTGTCTTTCTCTCTCATACCACCGTCAATCGGGGGTGACAGAAATTTGACGTCACGGACGTACGTTGAGCTGCGCATGCTAGGATATCAGATGAAATTAATGAAATTTCTCATCTGTCAAAAGTGTCAAATATATATTTATTTATTTTATTTGAAGTTCGTCCAACGTATTTTTCTGTTTTTATTTGTGATTGTTATCCCAGTTGGAAATGCCTGGACATCGGTACACTGAAAATGAGCAAGTCCTCATTTTAAAACTAATAGACTATTTTAATCGCGAAAAAGCAGCAGGGAAAACGCTTTTAACCGTGAGTGCAGTATATACCTAATGTAAGTTGATACAAAAGTGCAGTTTTAACAATATATAAAGAGTAGGATTATTAATTTGTTGTAGAGAGTTTCTGATGCTTTAGGAATATCGTCAGCCACTGTGCAAAGAATGCATTGAAAGGCAGTCTAGAAACTTGTTGACTTTAAAACCAAGGCAAATGTTGCTATTATTTCCTCTCATAGAGCGCCTCTTCACAAAGTTCATGGCCATACTATAAGGAGAGCATGTATGCTATGTATGAGAAAGGTAATCTGCATTTAATTTTTCATTATTTTAAATAATTTATTCATTATTTCGGTTTTATTGTAGGTGAACATCTCACACTGCGTTCATTGCAAATGAATCTGATGAATATTGACAGAGTGCAGATATCTACTGATCTGCTAATATAATCCTATTGAGATGGGATGGTCAGAACATAAGCGTTACTACGAGGCTTATATCAGTTCGATACATCCTGTCACAAGCAGATGCATCAGTTCGATACATCCTGTCACAAGCAAAGCTGTTTTAAATTTGTGGAATGTAGCACTTCAAAAGGTAAGAATCTAGTCAAACTTTTAGATATTGCTATTTTATAAGAGAATCTGTTTTAGATTACACCAAAAAAATGGAGAAATTATGTTCATCACACAAATGCTATAATACAATTAGCGAGGACTGGAAGAAGCAGAGATGCTTTGGATATATTACTGGTCATTATCGATCTCAATTGAGTATATAGTGCTTTATTATCTTTTGTCTTGTCTGTCATTTGTGTCTCCCGATGAATTTTGTGGCTGGCTGATCGATACATGCCAATAGTATTTTAATATTGTATTATAGTACTCTGTTTTGTCTCTCTGTGTTATGTAAGGTGTTTTTTTCCAATCTGTTTTTCATTGGTGTTTATTGTAAGTTTGTATAAAGAAAAATATGATTTTAAATTGTTAAAGTTAACACATATACGCCAGACCTTTTCTGTTGTTGTATATGAATCATGTTATAGCACACTTTAGGTTATATAAAATGCTTTCTTTTCCATTTCATAAACATTTGGGCGTTCTTCGGAAATAAATTAGCATTGTTTTTGTTTTCTCTCATACTTGAGTTTTATTTTATGGTGTTAATCTACTCTACTTTGTTTAAGTTACTTTCGTTAGTTTTGGTTATAACTGAAGTACAACAGACTCAAATACAATATTATGCTATACCGTCACCCATTTAATATATTTTATACGAGATGTCCTATGTTAAAAATAGCATAAATATTATTAAAAGTTTGAACTAAGGCCGTAATGGCGGTATTTACAGCTACATAATAAGCAAAACTGAAAAAAAATTAAATAAACTTACGAATCTAAGCATTATAAATTATAAACAAAACTTACTTACCTACATATATAAAACTAAAGAAAAGCTACATGTTTGAGGTCTTTCAGTTTTATTAACTACAGAACACTGCTGTGATGTGAAATGATTAATTAAATGATAAGACAACAAAAACCGTAGCTAACCGAAGAATAAAATTGCATTTCTAGTCAAATTTAAATATATGCCAAAGTTTACTGCAATGGTAAATTTCTCTTTTTATTAATTTGTTTACTACACTTTACAGATGCTTACAAGTTCACAATCGTATGACAAATAAAAATTAGTTGGTAAAGAAAAGGTCCAAATCACGTTTCAGTTGCATATCTGTATTAAAAATGTCTTTGTGATTTTTTATACACTATTCTCCCGGCCAAGTTTGTTTCACAGTACATTGCTTTTGAATCGAGTTGAATGTTTCTTCAATTAACCACATATCACATGCATAATTACATAACTTTTCTTGTAGCAAAGATTCCACTTATTATTCGAAATTTCGCAGGTTTTAGATATGTTTTCATTCACACAAGATAACAAGACCCCTGTATATCTAAGAATTTCTGCTGGAATTTTACTAGAACACTAGAATATTTCTGTTTGTATTCTGTTGTTAATTTATTTAAGTTCCTATTGCAAACCACACAAGACTTTTTTTCTTCACCTAAAACAAAGTAGATTGCATAAAATTAAAATATTCATATTGGAGATCCAAATATTATCTTACCAGAGTGAAAAAGGGCATGTTTATCGGTTAGTTTCTTTAAATTAAATCTATGAATCACGATTGATGAGCATGACATGTTGTTTGTTATTGTTTTGGGTTTGAATTCAGCGTCCTATCTAACCTCACATTCGAGATCGACAATAGCCGTCTATTTTACCGACACGAAATGGATCATGCGCGAAGCGTAAGTTATGCTCCTCCCAAGACTCTTGTGAATCAATTCAGGACATGCTTCAAAACTGATCTGACGTCAGGATTTATGACGTAACGATCAACGCTCGGTTTACAGACTATAGCTTAAGTAGGTTTACTTTTAAAATAGTATATGCAAATGAATTAAGGAGAGAAATGTTGAATTAAAATCATCTAATAGTGGGTTGAGGGCATTTTTATGTATTTCTAACTGTTACTGTGATCGTATATTGAGTTTTGACTAGCGATTTGTATCTTTGTGTAGTGTACCTAATAAAGTTGTATATTGTGTTGTATATTTCATTTAGTACTTTTGTTCGTTTGGGTGTTATGGAAGAACGTACTTTGCGAATGACACCTTTTGTATATATACATTTTATGTTGTATGCAATAAATATTTTTCTTTCTTTCTTTAATAAACTAGGACTAAGTCGTTTACTATTTTAGAATTATTCCTTGTATTGAAATCGCTCGGCATGTTTCAGTCCATCACTACTTCTAGATCGGACGTAGGCTTTTTTTAATCTCGTAGAAGGAGAAAAGTAATTTGACAGAAGCGAATCGAGAGTTCTTCTGAAAGTATCTTTCAAGGCGAGAAGAAGGTTTGCTAGTGCAGTCGTATAGACCCTCCACATTTAGTATTGTGATTTAATACAACCTTTTTCTTTGGGGATATATTGTGTTGTTTCTGCTTGTGCGTTGACACGACCGATTTATCAGGATCTAATACTGTACTAGGTGAGTTTTTCTCTGGATTTTTTTTCCCTATGGCGTGTGAAGCGCGCTGATGACGCCATGACGCTAATGGTTATTTCCCTTATTTCTAGAGGCTTTCGATGTTCATCGTATAAGACCGAGACCGTCGAATCTCCCCATAACCCTCACACACTAAGGAGGTAATTATTGCTACAGTTTTTTTTGCCTAAATTAATGATCTAATGGCTTTATCTGTGTTAACCTTTTTTGTGCATAAACTGCCATTTGCTTTGTGTCCCATATGTTACCTTATCTACTCCATTTTTATCAAATCCGAATTTTTATTTTAATGTAACTTTAATTTTGATCGTATGGGGAAGTTTATATTCTCTTTTAGGGGTGATTCATCCCTATCTTTGTTATATTCAAGTTGTCTGTACCTTAGTACTTCTTTTATTTACTGATGGGCATTGCAAGTCTATGGGTTTTTTTTCTGGGGAATTTGTTTTATAAAGAAAATATATTTATGCAAGGGGGGCTATGGTTTTTTAGTAAAGTAAGTGCGTCTAATGCGCACTGGGTTAGTTCAGGGTTTTACTAGAGGGCCACAACTTTTACTAGCAGGCGAGAAGCAGGTCTTACCAGTAGGCTACCACCTTTGCTAGCAGGTTACCAGTTTACTACCGGGCCACCACTTCGATTAGGGGGGCACCGTCCAATTATTAGCCCATCTTGATACCGAGCGATCGAGACCTCGGCTAGATCTTCTCCTCGGGGCCATATAATGGCAGTACCTGAGGTATCTATAAGTGCCCGGCGCCTCCTGACGACGAACGGATTTGGGTATCATACAGAAGCTTTATCTTTCATGAATTCATTTGTTTATCAGCGTAATATAATCGCTCTTGATTTTCCTTCTCTTAATATAAATCGAACATTGACCGCCAAGCTCTGAGGTAGCTTATTAATTTTATTTTCATTTATTTACTGGTTTGTTGGACCGGTTAATCTAATTGCTCTGAATTTTCTCTCTTTTTAAGATAAGTCAAGCATTGACCGGCTTAAACCAGTTTCAATAATTGTATTCCTTTTATTCGTTTATCGAGTAACATAACCACTCTGAATTCTCTTTCTTTATAATATGAGCCAAGCTTTCAATAGTTTTATTCTAATTTTATTTCCTTTATTAATCTATCGGGTCATTTGATTTAATTATTGTGGCCGTTCATTGCTACAGTTAAAATCGGTGCAGCTATTAGCGCACGCATACCTAGTTGTAATTAGCTTAGTTAACATCAAAGTGATCACTTCGGTTTGTAGTATTTAGTGCATTTAGTTGTAAGGCATACAGAACCGAGTATTAACAGCAGAATTGGTCTCCGTACAATCTCCATATTGTACTCATTTGACATTCCTTTGTCTTTAAACTTGCAAATTTTACTGTGAGATTGTTGCTGTATTCTCAAAAAAAGAACTTAGTAGCAAATATATTGTTCCTTAAATTTTAGATTGTGTTTTCTTGTTAAGTTAAGCTTGAGTACTTTTTGATTTAATAAGCCCGCCTATATTCTTGTTTTCTTGCTAGGTTGAAATTAAGTACCTTTTGATTTAATAAGTCAGCCTAGCCACCCTGTACAACACCAGCAAAGCTTTTCAGTTTAGTTGGACCATCGACCAATTACACAAAGACAAACAATGGCCTTGCAATAATTTACCGCTCCTAAAAAGGACGCGAAAAGCCTTTAGTTAGGACCCGAACCGCAAAATATCGCGGCGTCGCTTCGCTCATAAATTCCATTGTCTTTATTGTAAATTCCTTATTCCACTGATGTATCAGTGTTGCCAAATTGTAAGAAATTTCTTGAATACATTTTACACACGTTGAATTTCTAATTAAAAAAATGATAATCGAGATGTTTAAAGAATGTAAACGGCGCACATTTTCTGTAAAAAAACAGAGTTTAAAAAAAACAAGGAAATTAAGTATTTAAAAAAATCTAAGACCTAGAACTACTTTTCTCTTTTATTAAAGTTTATTTATGTATGTATTTTTGTTTATTTATGTAAATGGCGCACATTTTCTGTAAAAACAAGGACTTAAAAAAAGGAAATTAAGAATTTAAAAAAATCTATGACATAGAACAACTTTTTTTTTATTGAAGGGAAAATTTCTTTAGGCGCGCTCAGCACTTTTTTTGTGAGGGTTGAATGAGACCGAGTTGTTACGCTCGGCCGACACGCGTCACGCTCGGATATGTAACGTAACGCTCCTATATTCGGTATTGAATTGTGTTGAGAAGTCACGCGCCACGCTCGGAGCCGTCACGCGCCACGCTCGGAGCCGTCACGCTCGGATATGTATGTAATGCTTTCATAATATTATTGAAGTTTTCACTTCTATCGTGTGGTCCTAAGCAGACAGAAATTTGTTTTTGAGGTAAAAACTTCTTTCGGCGCGATTTGCGTTTTTTTGTGGGGGTTGAATGAGACCGAGCCGTTACGCTCGGATATGTAACGTCACGCGTCACGCTTCTTCTACTGGCATGTTCCTGGCCAAAATTTTCAGGGGATGTAGCCGGGGTAAAAAGAAGATCCTGGTCGAGAAGAAACGCGCACCTACCATACAAATTTCTATCCCCTCTACCCCTTTCCGTTCTCCTGGAACTAATTAATTATTTAAGTTTTCCTTCTCCCCACTCCACTGACCAAACGGGGAGAGGGTACGAAGTCCCGTTTTCGTCCATGATTTTCTTTTTATCCCGGCTACATACCCTGAAAATTTCAGCCATCTACCTATACTGGAACGGTTTATCCCCCAAAATCCACCCTTAAATTAGAGCCCCGGTCCTCCCGTATGGTCTAAGGTGGCCCCTCATGGGGCGCAGCTACCATAAAAATTTCGACCCCGTACCTCTTTCCGTTCTCCCGAAATTAATTATTTAAACGGAGTCCCGTTTGCGTCAATGACCTTCTTTTTACCCCGACTACATACCCTGAAAAGTTCAGCCGTCTACCTATATGGGAACGGTTTTCCCCTAAAATCCCCCCTTAAATTAGAGCCCCAATCCCTCCGTATGGTCTAAGTTAGCCCCCCATAAAACGCACCCACCATAAAAAGTTTGACCCCGTACCTCTTCCCGTTCTCCATAAATTAATTATTTAAGTTTTTTCCTTCTCCCCCCTCCCCTGGCCAAACGGTGGAGGAGGGGGGGTTACGGGGTCCTGTTTTCGTTCAGGATCTTCTTTTTACCCCAGCAGCATCCCATGAAAATTTCGACCTTTTACCTATACGGGCCAGCGTTACGTTACATATCCGAGCGTGACGCGTGACGGCTCGGTCTCATTCAATCCCCACAAAAAAATGTTTGCTTAAGACCACACGATAGAAGTGAAAACTTCAACTAGCGGCGTCATCGTTTGTCAGAATTTCGATCCGAGCCTTCATTGCAAAGATACCGGCGAAAAACTGTTTTTTCCTCCAAAATCCCCCCTTAAATTAAAGCCCCGGTCCCCCGTATGGTGGCCCCCTATGAGGCGCATCCACCATAAAAATTTCGACTCCGTCCTCTTCCCGTTCTCCCGAAATTAATTATTTAAGTTTTTCCTTCTCTCCCCTCCCCTGGCCAAACCGGTGGAGGGTACGGAGTTCCGTTTTCGTTCAGGATCTTCTTTTTTACCCCGGCTATATCCCCTGAAAATTTCGGCCCTCTACCTATATGGGAACATGCCAGTAGAATGAGCGTGACGTTACATATCCTAGGGTGACGGGTGGGTCTCATTCAATCCGCACAAAAAAACGCAAAACGCGCCTAAAGAAGTTTTCACTTCAAAAAAAGACTCATCTGACATTTCAGTAAAATTTTAATATAATGTCCATAACATTCTGTTCAAAAGTTATCATGAGCTCGATATGAGCATTTTTAAAGTTCAAATTTTACTAGTTTGCTTGCACAATATGGCAACAGGGCATCATTCCTACTCGTCGCAACGAACGCGATACGTATTTTCCAAGAATTCTTTTCAGATTTATAAAAATTTACAGTGGCTTAGGACAGTGACGACAATGTTTCGTCAACGCGCTGATTGGCTGCGCCATTTTGGAGCAAATTTAGTTTGTTTTCATATGTGACTGTGGATAAGTTCTTGTGATTTATAGCGATTTTATGCGTTTTTCTAGTGACTTTTTTGCTGACTATTAAACCTGTGTGTGTAGTTTCGGTATATCCAATTAGACATTAAAGTTATATTACGTTTTAAAGCGTAGTTTTGCTGCTTTCGTAGGTACCAAGTTAGGTAAACAAGTGGTATTTTAAAGTAGATTATCTATAAGATTTAGTCAGACGTAGGCTTTTACATGCCCTGCAGGCCTTCTACAGGCCCACCAATACATTATTATCCTATATGTAGCGATTTAAAAAAATCGTGGGCATGTAAAGTTGAAGGGTGATTGTTTCACGAGTATTTTTTGTCACACCAAAGACTGTTGTTATATTCTACTCTTTGTATTTATAAGAATGTAGTATATGACAGCTGCATGCCTTTTTAGATATAAAATGTTATATTAGGCTTTTCTTTACCAGTTGAATATTGTATTGTTCTACTTTGAAACACTTAGTTACAGTATAAGTAAACAAGTTGTCAGAGTCGATAACTTTGTGATCCCGATCACAGTCCAAATGTACTTCAGTCCCTTAGGATTAAATTAACCATTTTAGTCCTGGAAGTACAAAAAATACTTTAACATTTATAACATTCCATGTTTAACATCATGTAGTTACTGTTATGTAGTTAGTAGGGCCTGGTTGTAAAATAGAGGCTTGCTTAAACTCAGCTTATTTGAAATACAACTGGTGGTTGAACTCCTTAATACATTGCTGTCAAATTAGATCATTTATCTGCAATGTATTTTAAATGGGATTCTTCAACCACCAGTCTTGGTTTAGCTGACTCGAGCTTAGCCAGCATCGTACAACACAGTCTAAGTAACATGTTCGTCAAATGTCATGCCTCAATTTGCATAATTAAGTGATGTGTACATTACAATGTAGTAACGGATTATTTTTTCTTGCAGGTTCATTTTACGCCAGGCATGTGGGAGTAAAAAAGATGAGATAAGAAGTTAAAGCCAAATGCTATCCCAACCATATTTTCCATTTCCAAAACCAACGTGGAAAGAAAGGCTTCTACAAAGCGTGAATTTGCCTTGAAATCTCATCAAATTCCATGTCGAGGCTTTTTTCCGAGCAAACTGAGGAGTCAAGAATGGATTGGATTTTTTACCATGAACGCATGATTAATTTTTTTGGTAAAAATGGAAAATTGATAGTACAGTTATCACAGAACCTTGTCATAATATGAGTCAAAAAATAATTAGTAGATATGTAGTATTTAAAAAAATTAGTTAACAAGAGAAAAAGTAAAGTAGTGCAAAAATATGCTAGTAAATCATTGAAAAAAACTATTTGTATTAAAAATTTCAATTTCAGTTTTTTCCATGTTTAAGGTTCTTTATTTAGCTTTTTGTTAATAACCGGAGGTGTATTCCTGTTTTGTATTGTTTTAAATATATTAGGTAATATATGCATATTTTATTTAAGATTTTTTTTATTGTTGCCGTTTAGCTTAAAGCTTTATCGACAAGAAAGAAGAGATCGAAGTAAGTTAATCAAACAACGTTGAGTAAAATTAATATATTTATTTTAGATCAAATACAGGTTTGTCAAATAGTGTACCTACTTTATTTCCTAACACTACATGAAATGAACTTCTGTTTGTAGTCAACATCCATAAAAATCATAATGAATTTTTCATTATTCAGGATCCATTTTTTGATAGCATCCTTATTAAATCTGATTTTTCTCTCTGGTCAAAGCTGAAAATTGAAATAAGCTTTTACATTCTTTGTGTTGATTATAAATAAATAAGATGTTTTTAACATGAACAAGTCTTAATCTAGACATGATTTTATGGCAGCAGCTTTATTTTTAAACTGATCAATTCTGTTGAAAATTTGTTGAAGCATTGTTAGACAATGACGGAAGTATACATCGTGTCATCTTGTTTAAATATTATGCTTTGCTTGTCCATCCATATACCTATTTGCTCTAAAGAAAAGTGCCCTTTCTTGCATCAACTGCTGTAAACTGCATACCTGCTTCGCTGCTTCGTATTATATATTGTTCCTTTCAAAACATTTTTTTGGGAAGGTTCCTAATTCAAATATGGACCTAAAAATTACATTTACTATAACATCACCTTGCTGAAAGATACCACAAATCATGGAGAAATTACTAAAATTTCACAGACGACCATTCTGATTATCACACTAAAACGTTATTATTAATAAAAAACAAATATTTATATATATTTACGTACCAATCTGTCACAATCTTGAGTCATCATAACCCCACTTACATTGTCCATTCAGCTGATAAGTGTCTAGTTTCGGTTGAGTTTCTGTCCCTTTCTGTACTACGGTCAAAAAGAGTCGGAAACATGTTCCTTGCCGCTTATACATGCGGGATTTTCAAATGCTAGTATAATACTTTCAATTATTTTGCTAGTTAATTTCGTGAAAATTATTAAAGTTTTGTTAGGTAAGGGTCCGGTTAACATATTCCTACCATTATAATACTTCAGTCGCTTTATTTTGTTAGCTTCTTGCTAAGAATATGCAAAAAACGCGAAACTTCCATATAAGCTTTAAGAAAATTTGCTCCAAAATGGCGGTCCTGGTCTATTGTCGTCACTGTCCTGTATAAAGCCACTGTATAAAAATTAGGCATAGCTCGCCATCTATTAAAAATTATTGAACCCTTTTACTAAAGCAAGTTCTCATAGATGGCTCTAGTTTATAGGAGCGGTAAAGTCCACGGCCACCTTATAGACAAGGCCATGAAGTAGGCAGTTTTGGGCAAGGATGAGTCATCACAGGTAGACCAAATAGATCGTTGACTTATTTGTTTGGAAGTAGTATTTTCACTCGGTTTTTCATTTATTCCATTATTTTACAACTTGTAGTTATTATAATTATATTTTGCAACAGTTTCTTGTGGGAGATTGACTCCGTTAAAATAAATTTAACTGATTTCGGATAGGTTTTTGGACAATAAACATTCTAGTTTAGGAGCCTATCTGTTGTGTATTTTTAAGTAATTTTGCCATTAGACAATGCCTTATCGGTGCTGTGTCCCCAAGTGTAAAGGGATATACGACAATGGGCCTAAAGTAGCTACATTTCGATTTCCAAAAGATTTGGAGTTAAAGAGAAAATGGATTCTTGCAATAAAAAGAGAACAGTTTACACCTAGTAATAGTAGCAGAGTAAGTAATCAAAATATTTAATATAGGTACATATATTACCAATTAGGTACTATAGTGATGTTTAAAATATGGGCAGGATTACCCAAGTTCTTAATTTGTAAGAAGTTAAATATGTGCTTTATAATGACAACATTTATCCAATTCTGTAAAAAAAATTAGGAATTGGATAAACACGTATTTAACTTCTTATGAGTTATGAATTACCAATTAAGAATTACAAATTAAGAACTTGGATAATCCTGGCCCACGTATCTATTATTTATTATTCTGCTAACATCAACACGTCATGCATTATTATTTCAGGTATGTGAACTACACTTTCAAAATGATTTGATTCAGAGAAAAACCACGTTTACAAATGAATCTACTGGAGAAATATTAGAGGCTTCTCTGAAATTGCCAAGATTAGTAGAAGGTATAGGTACATTGAGAAAAAAAATAAGCTACTAATCCAAACTAAAAATTTAGTAACTATAACTAAAGAGTGTAGATAACATAGAGGACAGGTCAATAAGTTAGTTATGAAAGAAAATATGAATTAGTTAACTGCAAACATTTATATCTTAACCCAGTTATAGTTGTCTAAGCTACAAAAGATAGTTGCAGCACCTACACTTTAAATTCAAATTTCCTATTTCTATAATAGGCGTTACAACAAATTATTTTAGTCAGTTTAACTAAGCTTCCTAGTTGTAACCAATATTTCTAGTTAATACACAAACAGAAGTAGTTATATAAGCCATAATTTTGTTTTGGTGTAACCAGTATAATTATCAATGACAACTAATTTTGCTAGTTAAATTTGTCGCAACTAAGGAGCTTCGTTATGACATGGAACATTTTGGGTTAACAAAAGAAAACATAATAGCAAACTTTTTTCTTAATCAGAAATGCTTGCTAACCAAACTGAACCTCATATAAGGTAACAGGATTATAATATTTTTATTTTGAGATATGTATGTATAAGTATAGAAATATGAGAAAAAAATTAACACTTACTGTCTTATTATGTAAGGGTCTTTGTATATGCCATGAAGGAATAACTAGACTACTAGTTGTGGGAACCAAGTTGTTGCAACTAATTTTTTAATAATATTTTTGGTATTTTTTATTTAACTCGCTTAATCAGTGAACACATGTTGCCACAGCCAGAATAATAGTTATCTATCTTTTAACAAAAATTTGTAATAATCAGAACTCATGTCAGTTATAATAATCTATAAAGTTCAACTAATTTAAAATTATTGCAACAACAAGATCAGACTGGTTGTAGTAACTATTTTTTTTAGTAGTGACTACTAAAAAAGATCAACCCATGTGCTTAGTTAATGCAATTTTCTCAGTACCCATCTGCTTAACAGGGCTCTTCCTTTCTTGTTATTGAGACAATCCTGTTTGTTATAGGTGCTATTCCAAGTAAGCTACCTGGATGCCCTTCATACTCATGTAAAGATAATGTCCCTCTCCGAGAATGTCCAGACACTAAACACAGAAAGATCGAATGCCGGGAAATGGAAAGGGCTATTGCTGAAAGTTTGGATGTAGCAACTACCTACAATAAAGCAATATCTTTTACTTCGCTACATGAAGCTGACATCAAAATGAACGAACTTGAGGATGGATGGTTGAAAGGAAAAGGAAAAACAAACTTGTGTGTGTTTTTTTTTTATTTAAATGGACCCGCTGAAGGGTACCCAAGTGTGAAAGTGTTTGTGTTTCTGTCAGAAGACTTGAACATTCAAGTGTTTTTGGGCAATGTGTTCGTTAAAAAAATGTTGTATTCAGACAAGAGTGTTGTAAAACTACCAGTGCGAGTCGAGGATATTATTACTTTAAATAAAGTGCTTCAAGAATCCAAAATATTTTTGATAGACAATGAAAATAAAGATGATAATGTTAATGTGGACAACAAAGGTAAGCTTCTCTTAGTTTCGGACATCTTAGAGTCAGTGCAGTGGCAATACCAATCTGAAAAGTGAGATATGATTCAGTTTTTGAAAGAGCAAATTAATCTTTTGAACATTTCCACAAAAAACAGGCTCAGATATACTTGTGAGACCTATCTGTTTGCTTGTTTGCTTCATTCAATATCCCCACGTGCGTATAAGTTTTTGAGAAGCTCGGGTAAATAACTTTGCCATCTCCAAGGACTCTAAAAACCATGTGTTCCAGTTTCAGCAGGGACTCAAGGTTGGAGCAGAATGATGCCAATTTATGCCAATTTTTTAAAGTATGCATATAAACAAATAAATAAATATTGCAAAACATTTTTAAGTTCAAATGAGTTGGACGAAGAGTCCTCCAATATTAACTTTAGCCTCATATCGGCAACATCTAGGGGAGGACTTTGTTACCCAGGTGATGAAGTCGTCAAAATTGCATCATATGCCTATATTATAATAAAAAAGTTATTTGATAAAGAAGACGAATTTTTAAAACAAAATAAACGTCAAATTTTTAAAGCATTAATATTCAATGCTATAACTAAACTAGAGGACATTTTTTTGGGGCATAATGGCATATGCCATAGTGAAGATCAAATTTTAAAATTATTAATAAAACCAATGACAAACATTTTTTTTTAAATTACGTTAAGAAGAAAAATGATTCAACTTCAACAAAAACTATGCCTGAATTGAAAAGATGTAAACCAAAAAGTAAATAAAGTACTGCCACAGTTTTTAGTTACTTTATTTGAACACTAATTAACACTTAACAGTTTATTTCTACTAGAAACATTTTACTAATACTTATCCAACTCTTATAACATCAACTATAGAACTATAACTCTACTAAACTAACTAGTTTTACTCGTATTTATATTAATATGACTTTCGTGAAGACGAACCTTCCTTTTGATTTTATTGCCACACTACTTTTTGGTTTATAACTGCTTTGCATTTTACTCACAGTACTTATAGGTACAATATAGAAAAATCACTGCTCTGTATTTATATATGCGATATTTCTTTTACGACTGAATCTAAATTAATCGTTTTATTCTATCATGTATTCTGACAAGCGTCTGTAGACCCGATATAATTTTCGATACCGACTCTAACGCCATCTAGTGCAGATGGTGTTGACTCAAACGTTTGCATTCGCGCTATGTCATCGTGATGCCTTCGATTTGCATATAAGGCGTGGTGGTCCAGAGGACTAGATGGTTAGGTGTGAACTCGGCAGCGGCATTTATCGGCGGCTCGGGTTCAAACCCCGTTGTTTTCTTTTTATTTTTTTTAAGGTTAAGTTTCTAAACAGTTTTTTTGGGTATGTCTTGGGTTAGTTTGGGTTAGCACCTGATTAGTTTCCTTTTCTTGAGCCCCCGTAGCGAGCGCAGCGAGCGGAGGGCCATGCGAAAAGTGATATTACTTATTGTAATACGTGCCCGTACTTTGGATACACTTTTTCCAAAATATGTTGCTTTATTTAACTAAAAACCAGGATATATTTAATAAAAGCCGTATTATAGTCGATATACAGTAGCTTGCATGTGTTTCCGCGAATACATTCATAAAGAATCCCCCTTCTTTGTGAATATATTCCACGCAAGGCCAGCCTATGTAGTATAGGTGGCCTTTGGTATCGAAAATTTGATCGGGTCGCTAGACTCTTGTGTATTCTGTTATTGGTACTTACAAAGATGTGTCAGTGGTTACTCAATAGGTGAACTAACTAAAAAATCATAAACAATGGTTTGGTTTGGTAAATTATAAACTCTTAAGCTAGGTACTACATATAATGTTCCTTTCATCTAGTACTTGTAACAGTAACTTGTTCCTATCTTCGATTTGATATTTATTTTATTAATGTATTCTGTATTTCTCATATATATTTTTAAAATTAATAAACTTGTCTCCTGTTTTCTCATATTGTCTTATTTTAACATTAATAAGGAAGCAAAGGACTTATTAGTTACAAGTACAAGGGTATGATCAAGGTAGGGCCCTGGTAATTTAGGTGAGTAGAAACTAAATTAAAACATACATCAAAATAATTCCCTTTTAATTTAAAGCCCCCCGACCCCCTATCAAACAAAATAATTACCTTCCCTTCAAAAACCGAAAATAGAATGATAAAAACACTAGATAATTACAGCATATTACAGTTTGTTCTCTGGTTTGTTTACATTTTACGGTCGACTCAATGGTCTACCTGTGATGACTCATAATATGCTGCTTCCTGGCCTTGTCGTATAGGTGGCCTTGTAAAGTCTCCCATATGCAGTAAATGCCTTTGTGTAATTGGTCGATGGTTGGACAGAACTGGTGGCGCTCTAACGACCCCACTACAGTGTTGCAACTGCTACCCCGGTCGGGGCAGATCTACCCACGGCACAAGGAGAAACGGTATAGTATTGCGCACCGCTGCGAGGCTGTGACGTAGTTTGCGTAGAGTCTTAGACATAGCGCGCATTTAAAATATATTGGTTTCACGACAAGAATTGCATAGATTTAAAATCTATGAAATTTAGAAATAACTTTTGATTTGACAAGTGGTAACAATGTTTTTTCTATGTGATAAGATGCTTGTCCAATTGCTTATCCAATTATACTACTAGTAAATTCAGTTGCTTTGACAAAACTCTGCGTGCTGAGATTCTAAAGTATACAATTGAAATAAATATACAGTATTTTTTATGTTATTAGTTATTATTTTCACAACGTAGAAGTCAAAGTCAAAGTCAAAAAAAGCTTTATTATAAAAAGATAAAAATCTCATTTACAAAGCTAACCATAACAATTTTTTAGATAGAAGCTAGTTAGTTTTTGACCTCTCTTAGTTTTTGATGTATAATTTAATAACTTCTCTATAAGTGTAGGCTCAGCAAAATAAACGTTCTCAAAATGAACAGAACATATTATGTAAGCTAAAAGTTAGATATATATATTATTTTCTTTTACAAATTAATTACAACCTATCACATAATAGACCACCTAGTTAGTTAAATATATACCATTCTTTACGTTTATCTCATCTTCCCGTCTACACGCAATGATCCACCTTTTACACAGCTCTTTATTTTTTGGGGAACGAAAATATCTAATATTAGTGCCTTGAGCAGATTTAGTGTAGTTATTACACTTTGTCACAGCAAATCCAGCCATTTTGAAAAACAAATAAAACATTCACAGTTAGAAAATCACGATGTACAAACGTACAAATCCATATAAATCGAATGCAGTGGTCTTGATTTTCTTACGCAACCTACGTAACTGCGCGAACTCGACGAGTTTTGGCTGCCGGAATACTATACCGTTTCTCCTTGTACCGTGGATCTACCCCTTTTTAATATAATTTCGCTCTCTCGCTCCCCTCGAGCATTTCTACCCCGCTCCCAAAATATCAGCTATTCAGCTATAAAAATAGTTAATAATACAGAAAAATTCCATTCAATACTTTTAAAAAAGTGAAACAATCAAGGGTCTAGACATTGTCTTTAAAGACAATGGTCTAGATGAAACTTTGTAGTTTTCTTTATTTTTGCGGTTGTCATAATAAGACATTTTAAATAACGCACGTCGATATTATCGATCGATACTGATTTGGTAACATTGATCGGTCACGCAAGGATTCTTGATTATCGTGATCGTGATTCTCCTGCGAATAGCGTGACGTGAATCGTTAATGTACTGAACTTTTTCTGGGTCATTTCTTTAGTTGATTTATCAGGTCGATTTTTCCATTTTTGCCGCAAAAACACAAATGGAGTATTTTTAGGTCATTTTTTATTGGCGGAAACCTAATAGTAATCAACTGTCATGCGGGACAGTGGAGTGAATACGGGTGCTAAGTGGGGCAAAAACTATATAAAAATAGTGAATATTCTGTTTGCAAAAATAAATTTCGTTAAAAATATGTGTTATTTTTATAAATATTCCATTGGCATATTGAGGTTAAAAAAGGTTTCACTGTCCCGTTGCAGTTGATTAATTTTTTATCATTCTCCTAATATTTCGGTAATTTTTTAGAAGATGTGTTGTCGTTTTTTCCTTTTCCTAAGAAACACATAAATTGAGTGTTTTTACGTAATTTTTAGACGTTTCTTATTTGCAGAAACCTAATAGTAATCAACGGTCTTGCGGGACAATGAAGTAAATAGGGGTGTTGTGTAAGCTGAAAAAGTGTATAAAAATAGAAAATTTGAATTGTTAAAAATTTGTGTTACTTTTATAAATATTCCCGTGGCGTAACAAGGTTAAAGAACAGAGCTCCACGGCCCCATTGCAGTTGATTAAATTTTTATCATTCTACTAATATTACATTTCGCGCTTGGCCCTCCGCTCGCTCCGGGGGTACAACCAAACAAAACTAACCCAAGGCATTCCCTAAATGGAAAAAAACTGAATTGATCCTGTCATAAATTTTAGTCTTTTGCACACGTAGACTATTTTATTCTTTTGACACGAAAGTATGAGTTTTCGCAAAGCAACATGTAATGTACTACACTTCTATAGGTCAGTTGCATGCTTAGGTAACATCAAAATTCAAAAACTAATCTGACAGGTCTTCTAAAACATTACCAATATTTCACTTCGCGCATGGCCTTTCGCTCGCCTCGCTCGTTCCGTTGATTATTATTAGGTTCCCGCCAATAAAAAACGTCTAAAAATGACATAAAAATACGCAATTTATGTATTTCTGTGGAAAAAAACAACAAAATCGGCTTAAAATGCCTGCTTAATTGTTGTAGTGTGCTAAACTAGTGATTAGTGAGTTCCATGGAAGTTTTTAGATTTATGCTAATACTAACGCAAAATTTGCGACTCCTAACTCAAAAATAGTGAATAATATAAAAGTCTAGCTGCACCAGAATTGATTCGCGCATGATGAAACGTTGACTATTTTACTTCACGCAAAGTCCTTCGCTCGCTACGGGGGCCCAACCATCAAGAACTAACCAAAGGTAACCCAAGGCATGCCCAAAATGAAGAAAAAAAAGGTGCACATAACCTTAAAAAAATAAAAACACATCTCTCACCTCTGACGGAAATCGAACCCAGGCCGTCGTATCACAAACAAAGCGTACTAACTACAGCGCCACCAGGCTTGCTGAAAGCAATTCACCAAAAATCTTTTTGCCAAATGTGTGTCAAAAACTAAGCATGCGTGAAGCTTCGCAAACGAAATCCATTTTTGTGCAGTTAGACGCTTCTTTAGCTTTAATTTAATCTACCCCTCATCGACCCAATTCTACCCCTCTATTTTATGTTAATCTACCTCGAAAAAAAAAGTGCTTGTGGCAACACTGCCCCACTACCAGGGGCCGGGCATTTGCAATACGACTCTCCGGGGCTAGGTTTCATTTTAATTAAAAATCTTTACTTTAACTTCAAGAAGAAAAACGTGTTGCACTCTTTCTATTTCATTCTTTAGTTTATCTGAGTGCTTTCTTCTAAGTGATTTTGCATGTTAGTCGTATTTTCTGAATTTCTAGTATATACACCGAACTGGTTTAGAATCATCACGTATAAAATGTTTCCACACACTACTACTTTTCGGTGGCATCTTATTTTGTATTTTATTAATAAAGAAATAAATACCCAAGCAGACAGTCAGATGAAAAATATTAGTCATAAGGTCGAAGTTCTTGCTCGATGACGATGATACAAGATTGAATGCAAGAATCAGTGTTGCCAACCACAAATCAGAAAAAATCCGTAACAGAGTCCTCAAAATTTCCGTGTTTTTCCGTGTCCCTGAAATGTAGCTTAAAAAAAGGTTACTGTAAACGTAAAATCAATTGTATATCGAAGAGTTAAGCTGTTGGAAGAAAGATGACACTGAGTTGAAATGTTTGACTAGAAAATAAATAGAATATGACGTCATACATGCACCACTCCGGATTTTTCATGGTGGTAATTAAGATAAAATAATTCAATAGTTGCTTACCAGCTTACGACGCTTAAAATGAGAAGCAGAGAAAGCTTTCTTATCTAATCTATTTATTCGAAACAAGTATAAAATAATTCTTCTTTTTACAAATAATAAACTTAAGATAACCCAAAGACAATGCCGAATCCGTCTTCACCATTTTTTAACATTGATTTGACTGGCTTAAATAGAGCACAATATATTTTTTTACCACCTATGAAGCCAGCAGATTTCCATTAATGGTACTAGTGATTAAAAAATTTCTTTGTTTTGATTAGATTCATATGTTAAAATTATGGGCGCCGGAAGAACAAATTTCAGGGGGGTGGGGGTGGGAAGGGGAAAGTCAAGAAAAATAACCTGTAGATAGTTTTTCCTAAATTTTAATGAATTTGAAATGTATTTTTATACTATGCAATATTTTAATACTTTAGGCAACTGCCCCCTCCTACCGGCGCTCATGGTGAAATTACTCTCGCATTGAGCGTTTGACCCAAAGCCCAAAATTGTCAGTGGTCGCCAATATTTTGAAATTCCGATTTATCATCTTGCATCTTTGAAACTAAAGAGACCAGTTGATTGGCACATCTATTTTTAGGATTGAATAATATCTATTAAATTTAAGCGAATTATATTAAAATGGACATATGACACATAAATATAATAACGCCAAATCTTCTGTAAAAAATCCGTGTTTTCATTGCACGGAACCCAATAAAATCCGTGTCCGTGTTCTAGTTTCAAAAATCCGTGAAAACACGGAAGTTTCCGTGTCGTTGGCAACACTGGCTAGAATTGAATGGCCGAATCGATTCGGAAGAATGGATTCATCGATTCGATTCGGAACTCCCGTATCAATTCGGTTCTTTCGATGCATCGGCTCAAAGTATCGATTCAACAAGAGTCTAGGTACAGACCCCGGCCGTTTTATTTAAAGCTTCAAACCCTATCCCGGGGTATTATGTATGGTAGTTTTGCATGACCCTCCGCTCGCTTCGCTCGCTACGGGGGCTCAATCAACAAGAACTAACCAAAACTAACCCAAACTAACCCTAAATTAAGATAAAAAGGTAAATTATAAAAAACAATAAAAAAAAAGTTTGTCCCGACTGACGGGAATGGAACCCGCAGCGGCGGGACGAGACGCAAGCACGCTACCCTCTACACCAC
Organism: Pissodes strobi; assembly: GCA_016904865.1. Lineage (NCBI taxonomy): Eukaryota > Metazoa > Arthropoda > Insecta > Coleoptera > Curculionidae > Pissodes > Pissodes strobi. The sequence goes on along the minus strand of JAEQML010050037.1, from coordinate 19,047 downwards.
CGAGGCCTTGCAGAAACTTTGCTAGAACGTAGTGAAATATACATTTAATCAAAAACGTGATGCTGGTTGCATAACACGGGGTTTGAAGCTTTAAATAAAACGGCCGGGGTCTGTACCTAGACGCTTCTATCGATTCACCGTTGACTTGATTCGATTCTGACCATTCCTAAAGTAAAGTGATTAAAGTGAAATATTTTTCCATATTTGATATTTGATATTTATTTATGGAAATAAATAATAAATAATAAATAATCGAATTTCCTAATATTACAATATTTATCTATGTCTCTTATCTTATATATGTTTATCTATGAATCGAATGTTAAATGTAGCGTTACTGGTTTGTTTGGGTTACATTCAACATTAAATTTTTAATAATTTTTATATTATAGTATTCTTTAATATCTTATTAGCAGCAGCCAGAAAAAACCAAGGAAGGGCGTTCAGTTCAGTGTTCTTCAAGAGAAAGAAAATGATAAATTGCTTGTCCAAAAACTTGGTAAACTTAGGGAATTGAATTTTCTCCAGTAGAAACAAACAGTTCCAGTACCTATTATGTCTAGCAATTTGGCAAATTAAGCCAATACCATGGAAAGGTTGCCAAATACAGTTAAAAAAGAAGAGAATTATTCTGAGTGTGATCAAGTTAATGCATCTTGGATTAAAGAAGAAAATGATAAGTATCTTATTGAGTAAGTATCAATAAAGTCTGTGATTAAGTGATTACTGATTACTTATTTACCAATCAGTCAGAGTTTAAATTGCGGGGTCTTAGAGTGACATATAGGCGTCTACAATTTTGCATATTTTCTTTTTTTCACTAGAAAGGGGTGTCCTATAGATTAGTTCAAACCAAAAAAATCAGAGGATCCGCCATATTTCAGTTGAAAAAAGGCCCCAAAGTTCGAGTTTTGACACAAATTTTCAGCACCACTTTTCAAAAGCCCTAGAAATATAGGCAATACACACCTGCCTGAAAATCAATTCTCAGGCGAACATATTAACTAGGAGACATTTGCGAAGAATGAGAGATCTCGGTTTGTCCCGGTCCTAATTCAAAGCGACTCCTAGCCCCCTTAAATAAAAATAAATTTTACTTGCAAATATCCTCCTTTTTACTGTCAAACGCCACAATAGCCGAAATGGATATTTTTAAGGAGGCACACTGTTTTCAGATTTATTTTTAGTTTACTGTAGTTTTGTTAGCAAAATTCCTTAGAAAAAATGGAGCACAATGAGTGTCTCTACTCTTTCTTTTATTTAGGTGTGTCAACTCAGATTATTCTGTATTTAACAGGTGTTAATATCAGTAATTTTATTTTTCTTGGTAATCTTAATATTAATTTGCTACATGATACTTCAATGTCGTGATACTTTGATAGTGTATTCCATTCCCATTCGTGTTAGCAACATATTTGTGTCCCAACTAGATTTTGTAATTCAACACAAACGCTTATTGATGTAATTATTACTAATTGTGACCTTAATGTTTTCAATGCAGACATCTCTTGCTTCTCAGTTTCTGATCATAATATGATTTCACGTACTATTGATTTCCAGTGTGGAAAGCCCAAAATTATTTCTGGACTTTCTCGCCATTTTAGAAACCTTAATAAGAGTGATTTCCAGCATGATATTTTATTGATTGATTGAAGCATGATATATGAATGACATTAAGGATAAGGTAGCTTTCTTTACTGACAAACTATTGCAGCTGAGCATGCTACATTTATTCAGATTCAGATTCAGATTATTTATTCATGCCAATATTGCAATACAATGTACATACGTCAATCAATAAAAAATATATATATGTATAGATAATTATTAGAATAAACAAATTAAAATTAACACATTGTTAAAATATTAAAATTGATATACATTAAAATCTAACAATAATAAAATAAGACTGTACTAAAGTAAAATAACACATTAAAATCAACACCTACATAAAAACATAATGACTTTACAGTCAAAACAAATCAAGTCCCTAATTGTCAAATACCAGGTCAGCATTCTCATATTCAGCAAGAGAATAAAAAGCTCTAGAAATTAAAAATGCTTTTATAGTTTTTCTAAACTGTTGTACTGGGAGGTCTCTAACAGCTCTGGGGAGAAGATTGAAGTATTTAACTGCCCAATAGTTTGGCCCATTTTGACATTTTTTAAGTCTAAAAAATGGAACAGTCAGATCATCCTTGTGCCGAGTATCATATTCATGAAAATCGCTATTTATTTTATATTTGTTATTTGTCTTTGCAAATAAAAGATTTTCACAAATAAAAACACATGGATAAGTCAGGATACGCAGGCTGGTAAAGGCATGCCGACAATCATCCCTATATGATAGCTGAGCTACTATTCTCACAGCCCTACGCTGTAGGGAGAAAATTCTATGGGCTGTTGCAGCTCGTCCCCAAACTATTATACCATAGGAAAGCAGTGAGTGGCAAAGAGCAAAGTAGGCCATTCTGAGCACATCGGATGAGACAACAGTGGACAGACTTCTCAGCACAAAAACTCCCCCACTGATCCTAGCTGCCAGGTTATCTATGTGACATTTCCATTTCAATTTTGGGTCCAAATCCACCCCAAGAAACCTCACCTCATCCTGCGTTTCCAGGTCTATATCACAGTTTCGTAGTGAAAATACCATATGTTTAGTCTTAGTCTCATTCAAGACTAGACTATTGACCCGAAACCAATTCGCAACAGCTGACTGTGCCTCCCGCGTTCTCTCAGCAATCTCGTCACAGTTGTCAAATCGGAGGCTGAAGGTCGTGTCGTCGGCAAAAAGGTTGAAGGCGACAGTATTGTTACTGTCGGGTAAGTTGTTGATATAGATTAAAAACAAAAGTGGTCCCAGGACCGACCCTTGTGGAACACCGACCTTCAATCCCATGTCCCCCGACACCACGTCCCCCACCCTCACACTCTGTGATCTATTGGTAAGGTATGACTTCAAGATTTGTAAGCTATTCTCATCAAAACTGTACGTTTCTAGTTTGTTTAGGAGTAGATCGTGGGAGACACAATCAAAAGCTTTGCTTAGATCGCAGAATACGGTGCTGGTGAACTCAAGATTTTCAAAAGCGTCCAGTATCAATGTAACAAACTCTACTATGCTCGAGATGGTACTATGATGGCGTCTAAAGCCATGTTGGGCATCTGTGAAGAGATTATTACTTTCAAAGTAATGGAGTATCTGAGCAGCAATGCACTTCTCAAACACCTTTGAAATTACCGGCAGCAGAGATATAGGCCTATAGTTTCCTACATTGTTCCTATCTCCCTTACTTTTATAAATTGGAACAACTAAAGCCCGCTTCAAGACATCAGGAAAATTTCCTGTTGAAAATGCTTCGTTAATAAGTTTAGTCAACGGATATATTATAATTTCACGTACTAACTTCAGAAGTGGCACATTAAGATGGTATATATCCCTACTTGATTTATTTTTTAAGTTATTCATTATGTCTCTGACCTCAATATAAGTAACCGGTCTAAATGTAAAGCCAGGTCCCCTTTTAGTTGACGTTGAAGTGTTGATATTATTTTCTGCATTAAGACCCCCTAATAGTTTCGGAGCAATATTTACAAAATATTCATTAAAATCACTTGGTTGTACATTGATACTTGGGGATTTCTCCTTCTTACCGTTATTTTCCTTAATAATATTCCACATTACTCTAGATGGATTCTGGGCATTTCTTATACGGATGTCGTGATGTCTTTTTTTTGCATTAGCAATAGCTTTTTTATATTCTCGTCTGTAGAAATTTCGTTGCTGAAGCAAAAACTCAGTAGGGTTAGACCTATAGAGATCGTTAAAAAAGAACACCCATTCTCTGAACTCTCTCAAGTGATTGTCAAACCAAGGACATGGATTCACGTGATTTTTTGCCTTATATGTTTTTTCAGGAAAAGCAATAGTGAATGCCTCAGACAGTTCAGAAATAAATTGTGATAACTTTTCATTCAAGTGTATTGATTTGTTGTCAACAAAATTCCAAGAAATATTGTCAACAAGAGTGAAAAATTGCATTTTACCTGTCTCGGTTATTGGCCTACAGACCTTACTCACAGAAACCGGTTTCTGAACAGCCCAGTCAGGTACATGAAGCTCCAGGATCTGAGCCATATAATCTGATAAATTACAATCAATGCTCCTTGCCACACACTGTTCCAGTTCGTCACTGAAATTTAAAAATATATTGTCCAAACAATTATTACCTCTAGTCTCATTAAAAAACATTTGTTTAAAGCCATATGCTAGCATGAAATCTCGGTACTTACAGTCCTCAGAGCTGTCAGAGCCAAAATGAATGTTAAAATCGCCAGCTAAAAGAATTCTATTATTAAAACCTATCAAATTTATAGATTCCTCTAAAATATTTAAAAACAGATTAAAATTACCAGAAGGTGACCTATATACAGATAAAACATTCATTTCATACAATTTCAGATATACACAACACAATTCTATTTCTTTTTCTACTGAAAGTTCCTTTATGCCTGGTTTTTCTTCAGCATGAGCACTGGTCTCAACAAAAATGGCTGTTCCACCCCGCTTGTAACCTTCACGACTGAATTCACTGGCCAATCTGAAGTTCGTGATGTTTGCTAGGTGAATTTCATCTCCCATCATGCTATGTTCACTAAGGCATAAAAAATGTATGTCATTTTCCTTGAGAATCACTTCAAGTTCATTAATTTTATTTCTCAATGAAGCAATGTTGAATTGCATGAAGTTTAAGTTTAATTTTTTGATGTTTGATGGGTCCCCACCCTTAGTCCCTGCTGTGACCTCCGTGGATGTTTCGGGTGGCTCTGGAGATTCATAAAATGGTTGATGGTAGCTCCCATGGGCCAAAATGATCCGTCGCCAACATCACCATCTGAAATGGAATTTGGAACACCGAGTTTAAATGAGCTTCTTTGGTTAGATTTCTTAGTCTTCATTTTTTCGCAGATGCATCTTTGTTTATATCCATTATCCCCAATATATTGAAGAATTTCATCGGAAGTAGTTGCCGGATCAAAGCCAGACACAAATAACTAGGTATATTTTTCAGCAATTCGCAGGGTTTGAATATTTTCTCTAGTGCCTTTACTTGGAGCCGGCCGATTGGAAAGTTGCACCATTTGACGTTCTTTTCTCTTACGCCCATATTCCACCGTTTTAAATCCATCATTTTCATCATCATTTTCCGTGATGTTATTGTTTTTTTCCCCAAAATCTCATTTGGCTTTTTTGTTAATGCGAGGTTTTCGGTATTTATGTTTTCTACTTCATCGACCGTCAGTTTTGACGCTTCTTTTTTTGAATCTGTTAATGTTATGTTTTCAGTATTTATGGTTTCTACATTATCAACCGCGCTAGGTTTTCTTGCATTTGAACTATTCCTAACTTCACTGGTTGCGTGTCCACTGTTGCCAAGCTTATCATTAGGCATTCCCGCGTTTTTCTGTTTACTTTTTGTGTTTTCAGCAATTTTCAGTTGTTTTTCCAGGCAATCAACCCTCTCTTTAAGAGTTTCCTCATTTTCTTCTAGAATCCTGACCTTATTTATGAGCTTTTCAATTGATTCTCTCAGATTAGATATTAAGGTTACCTCATCGCCAGAATCTTCTACATGAGCACAAACGGCCTTTTTTAGCTCAGCCGACTGTTTTAAACACGACGGATGAAACACACAATTGCACTTTTTACATTTAACCACTGTGGAAACGTCTTTCTTACAATGAAAACAAGAATATTTCACTTTTTTCGGTCCCAAACTTTCATCAGACCTTTCACTGCCCGCCATCTTGAATTGAATTGTGTTAATTACAACTTTAGAATGTGCAAATAACCATGGTTTACCAACAATCTGAATAGGTTGAATGCTCTGCATTCCCATAGGTGCTGTCGGGGTTCTTTGTTGTCAGCCGTTGTATTTTTTGTATTCTGTAATAATCTGGATGACACTTCAGTAATTGTGTCTCATAAGGACGAAAATGTAGCTCTTGAAATAGCCAATTTTGCCACAGGTAGAATGCAAGAATGGTGTGATATGAATTTACTTCTCCTTAACAGTAGCCTATCTGAACAGAACAGGAACTAGCAATAGATTTACATTGAAAATTCAAAATAGGAAAATTGAATGAGTTCAAAATATTAAACTTTTGAGTCTGGTTATGACCAATAATGTAAACTGGAATAATCATGCTGGAGTGATATACCTATGACAGGCTATCCTCGGCAAGCGAGGGTGGTACCACCTATCCAATTTTGTACGCCAAAAATTCTAAAATTCAAAAAAATGCTAATTTTTATGTAATTGTTTCAAAAAATTCTAAATAATAAAAATTTCTGGAAAAAACCAATACATTTATTGCGCAAGATCTTGTGGCCGGTCTGCTGCACGTGCGTTGAGAATGCACAATAGATTCTAAATAATTCTAATTAAATTCTCTAAAATGCTTAAAAATACTAAAAAATTCTGATAATTCTAACAAATGCTAATAAAATCAAAAAATTCGAAAAATTCTATTGGCTTGTACACCGAAATTATAAGGTGGTTTCCCCCTCGTTGGCAAGCTATACAGTTTATAATCTGATAGATAGAATCAGCCAACATTCTCTTTTAATCTTTTATTATGTGTTTGTCCACCCGCGTATATTGTACCTATGGTATTTTGTTTTGGTGCACCAATGTGCCTAAGCTGTATCTCGCATTTTTATTGTGCAAAAAAGAATAATAAGAACAATTTGTAAAGCTAATTATTTGTATTTATTTATAAAATTGTTTATTTTATTTTTTTATTAACATTTTTACTCATACTTACTAGTATAACATAATATTATATAAGAAAATACTTTATTTTATAGAGAATTCAATGTGAAGATATGTAATGACGACTATTTGATTCAACCGGATTTTATAAGTCATGGAGAAGTTGATATTAAAAGTGAAAATGAAGAGGACATGTTGGAATCCAAGTAAGATATTCAGAAGTTTTATACATTGTGAACATAGAAGTTATTACTTCTGGTTGGTCCAGAAAAAAATCTCCAATTTGATAGGCTATGATTGGCATTAATTAGATTCCATAATTTATAAATTTTACCTTACCTTGTATATAAAATGAAAACCAATCAAAATATATTATTAATATTTACATAGAACAGTTAAAATTTAAATGAGCAATAGCACCTATAATCAATTGGATCACTAAAATGACACAATTACAAGACAATACCAAAATAATTATTGTAGTGGCACCGAAATTACAACCTAAAGTGGAACGTTGGACAATACGTTAAAATTTAGGAAGGCGTTTATGCTATGAAGTCAGTTCTATTTTCACACTTTCCCAATCTGCAATGTCTGACCTCCAGTTTGTGTATATCAAATCAAAATCAAACAAAGTTTTATTCAAAATTAACAGTGTTAGATACTTATAAACTAATCATATCATTTCTATTCTAGTGCGTGTTCTCGTCACGCGAGTTCGGTTGCGCTTTCACTACGCGACTCAGCACTCACGGACTAAACACCTGCGAACTAGGGGCTGGTGTCGGCCCATATAATGGTTAGTTTGCCAGTAGTCAAGTCAGCTTTGTAATTATATGGGATCAAATCCTTTCAATTAGATTTAGGTTTAGGTTTGCCCGTTTGGGCTGTAGTGCATAGAGAGAATGAGTTTTATGGGTTGGTCAAGCTAGTTGTCGCAGGAAAAGTTCCAAAAAACCTGCTTATCATTAATACACGGTACAAACGGCACAGACATGTAACACAGATATATACAATATATACAACTATGTACAATTTAGTGACATAATATGTCAAATGCAGGAATATATACATATGTACATATAGGTGAGAACATGATTGTGTGCCCATACATGATAGGTACAACATATAACTGTTCGCTCGGAACACGCAGACTTTGCCTGGGGAGGGGATAGCACGCGCGGCTCGATGGCTGCGGTAGAGTGATGAAGTCGCCTCGTGTTAATGCTGGAAATTTGTCGTTCAAGGCGGTCGAAGTTCTTGATAGAATAAGTCCGTATGTTTGTATAGCGGTCCATGTTTGAGTTTGTGGTGTGGGTCATGTCGTATGTTGGCGATGCCTGCGGTCATTTCTGATCTCCTGATGTTGTATTTGTAAAATTTACACGCAGCCTCATGGATGTATTGGTCAATGTACTCAATATTGGCCATATTATGGAGCTCTGTGACCCAAACTCTATCATATAGAGCTAAGGAAAAAGCAGCCCGCAGGTATCTATTCTGTAACGTCTGTATGTGTTTCATGTGGCTTTTTGCTACTGAGCACCACACCAGTGCTCCGTATAGTAGAGTCGGTCTTATAATTGATCTGTAAATTGTCAGTTTGTTAGTCGGGCTTAAGTATGATCTCGTTCTTATGAGCGGGTTCAAACTTTTCTGAGTGATTATGTTTTTAGTCTTGATTGCCGCGACGTGCTTGGAAAACAGGAGCTTTCGGTCGAAAACTATCCCTAGGTACTTGACAGGATCTATCGGCCTAATTGCCGCGTTACCTACAGTGATAGGCGCCAGATCTACGTGGCGCTTATGTGTCAAGATACCTAGTTCGGTTTTCGACGCATTTAGGGTTATTTTCCAGTCCCTGTAATAAGGGGTTAGAAGGGTGAGATGATGTTCGAGGTTGCGTTTCGCTAACTGCACGTCTGATGACTGAGTATATCACCGTGTCATCAGCGTACAGGGCGAAGGAACTTAAAGGGTGAGACGGGATGTCAGCTATATAATGACTGAATAATTGCGGTGATAAAACTGTTCCTTGGGGAACTCCTGACATGATGCGTCTTGGTCCCGAGATATCGCCGTGAATACGAACCGAGAAAGAGCGATTCGCAAGGTATGACGCAATGAGGGATGCTAGATGTAGTGGCATACTATGTATAGCAAAGAGCTTGTTGATATACAAGCCCATTGTGCCATACCTTGTCGAATGCTTTCTTAATATCAAGGAGTAACAATGCCGTCGCCTTGGCTTCGTTGAAACCGTTCAGAGCTTCTTGTGCGATTTTCGCTGCGAGCATAGTAGTGCTATGTTCGCAGCGAAAACCGAACTGCTCCGGGGGTAGAATCCGCAGACTCTCAACGACATTATTAATCCTTGACATGATGAGTTTCTCGGTTAATTTGCCGAGCGTATCCAGCAAGGATATTGGGCGTTACGAGGATGTTAGCCTCGCATCCTTGCCCGGCTTGAGAAACAGAATTATCACCGCTTTCTTCCAGGGAAGCGGAAAGTGTTGCAGGCGTAAAATTGCATTTATGATGTGCATGAGATGGATGACGGTTTTATTCGGCATATTCTTTAGAAGAATATACGGAATTCCGTCGGGGCCGGGGGCTTTGTTTCCGGGTAGGCGAGCGAGAAATCTCCTGATTTCCGTAGAGGTAACCAGTAGCCTGTCAAGCACTTCAGGGGCGATCGGGTACTTGGTGGATGTGAAGTTCCACTACTGAGTCCACATAATTGTGGAATGGAGTGGAGTTCGGCGTCTCACTGAAGACTCCCTCCAGGTAGCTCGCGAAGGCCTCCGCTTTCCCAGCATTGTCCGTAAATACATCCCCACGATGTAGTATTTCGGGAAATTCTGCGGAGCCTCCGCGAACTCGCCTGGTGAGTTTCCACAGTGATCCGTCGTGTCGGCTTATGGTGTTGACATATGCCATCCACTTCTCGTTCCTGTATGCGGAAATCTTAACCTTGATCGTTCCCGTCAGTGCTGTGACACGTAGTCGGTCATTCTCTACTCTTGAGCGCTGCCACCTACGCCGGATACGGTTACGGAAGGTGATTAGGTTTAGGATGGGTTCAGGAAGAGTGTCAGTAAACGGACGCTTGCTGACAATCGGACAAATTGCGTCTCTGACGCGCTGGAAATTGGTGACTAGAGCTTGCACCTCGCTCTCGAGTTCTGGGATAGAGTCTATTTGTCTTGGAACAACCTTAGCTTGATTAAGCCTCACTCGGAACTCCTTCCAATCAAGATTTCTAAACGAACGGATAGATTCCTGTTCATGTTGTAATCTGGTATTCAGACTAATGTTGATTGGGAGGTGGTCCGAGTTGAGCTCGTTCAACTCAAGGAGAGCTGAAGCACCGGTTATTCCTCGAGTAATAGCAATATCCAGGAACGAAGGATTGGAAAAAGCATCGTGATAGTGAGTAGGATTAGGAGTTTCATGGTAGACTAAGTCGATGTTTTGTTCTACTAACCTGTATAGCATGCGCCCGCTCCTGTTGGAAGTACCACGCCAGTTTGCGTGTGTTGCGTTGATATCCCCCAACAGGAGCGTCCTCCTGCCAGCAGGCAGCAGAGCGAGAACATCTTCCTCCTGGAGGCGGAGACCCGGAGGTGAATATGCGCCGACTATCCGCAGGCCACCGTCGAGCTCGAGAGCTACATGCTCTATGACGGTCCTCAGGCCGAGGATGTGCCTAAAACGGATTGACCTGCGGACAAGACAGGCCACGCCTCCTCCGCGTCTATCGGGCCTATCAAATCGCAGGACTTGTCTATCGTAAAATTTCAACTTGAAATTGGGATCGATGTTAGTTTCAAGTAAAAATATTATATGAAAGTTGGGATTTTCATAAATGAAATTTTTAAATTCTCCGAGTTTGGAGCGAATGCCATTACAGTTCCAACACAGAACGTTAATTGGCATTATTACAGTTATATATTATACCCGTCAAAGTCCTCCGAGAAGAACTTTATAGAGGCCTGAAGGACCTCAAATTTGTTACCCCGGCAGGACTCTAGCAAGGTAGCATAATCATTTAGAGCTCGAGTGAGCTCTGCAAAGTTAACAAGGCTATTCACCTTGTTAACTGCGAATTGTAAGCTATTTAAATTAGCAATTAAATTGTTAGGGTCATTAGGCAGAGAATTAGCATTAGATTGAGAATTATTAGGGACTAAATTTCGGCTGACTTGGCTTTGACCAACCTTATTATCTTTAGCGATGTTTTGCGCTTGTTCTCGTCTCGGTAAGGGCGGGAATTGCTAGTTGAATTGTCGCGCTGTCTCTCCTGATGCTTCGTTTTTGTCGCTGTTCTGCCAAGCCGGGTTGGTTGGGGGTGGTGCAGGGATGAATTGTTGTTTCTTCGGGGCATTCTGGGGCTGTGTCTGCTGTACTTTGAATAAGTACACTGGGCATATTGTACTTATTGACCGATGTTCGCCACCGCAGTTGGCGCATTTGATGATATTTGCGTTGCATTCTGTTATCTGATGCGGTCCGGCACATTTTGAACATGCCGAGGCCCTTTGGCAATATGACATAGAATGCCCATGTCCTTGGCAGCGCTTGCACTGCATGGTAGTCTTGGATGCTCGGCGATTTTCCCAGGAAATACGAACGTGTGAGAGAAGTCGTACATCCTGATTTAATTTCCTGAGGGTGATAGCAGCATCCAAGACTACGAGATACAGGGGAACTCTTGTCTTCTTCATCTCATATGCTTGCTTTATGTTTAAACCGTGTTCGTCTGACAAGAGATTTCGGATGTCGTCTGTCTTGAAACCTCCGTCTAATCCACGTAACACGAAGGCGTGCGTCTTTTGGGACGCCTCCGCGTACGAATGGTATTCTACATTTTCTCTTTCGAATAGCCTTTTAAGATTTGCCCAGTCTTTCGTATGCACACAGTAGATTATGACGGAGTTCTTCGTGTATTTTAGGGAATATTCGACGACGTGCATGTCATGTAGTGTTTGTCTGATAACCCCATGATCTTGCGCGCCCCCTTTGATGACAATAGGGGGTGGCAAGGATGGCTTTTTCTTCTGGGTGTTTTTCGGGACTGTTTTGGGGTTACTTTTTGTTTTTTTTTTTGGACCCTGCACGCTGTAGATACGCGCGAGGAAGCGACGCTACTCGCGTCATCCACCTCTGCTTCCGTATCTGAAAGCGGCGCGTATCTATTTTTGGTAGGGACTTGGGGTTGTTCTCCTCCCATGTCTAGATGAACTACCCTTATACCCTTTTTGAAAGGTATTGTCTTGTACAGTGTTTTGAATTGGTCTTCTTGCGGCTCGGGCAACAGGTGCGCAGATACAAAATTTGCGTTCAAGGTTGCTTCGCTGTTGTCGAGTGAATTTATTTGCAATTCTTTTTGCGTGTCGCTTTTTTGCTGGATTTCTTTGGCTGGTATTTTCGGTGATACGTTCCCCAACTTTTGTTTTTTGGTAAATGTGGGTGATGTATCCGAGCCGCTTGTAGGTTTGGCATTGTCTTTAATTATGGTCTTTTTATTCCCGCAATCAACGCGAGGCTGAACTGTGGCAGGTCTCTTAAAGACCGCTTTGTGGTCCATCACGAGATGAGATTTGACGGTGTCAATTGCGGTCTTATGATCTAATTTCGATCCGCTACTAGCGCTAGTCAGTAGGGGGATCAGTCCAATACACTTAGGGCATTTAGAGTGTTTTCTCAGTTTGTCCATGTACAAATGAAACCGTATATCGCTGAAGGATCGCCCTGAGTCTGAGTCAGCGGACATAATAGAAATGGCGTCGTCATCTGTCTCGCAAGACATCTGCTCCATGGTTGTTCCGGGTTCCGCCCCTGAAATACTAAAAACGTAGTTGGTACAAAGACCCCTAGTGCTACTCTGTATCAGGAGCGCAGAATAGCAACTAGTTTAAATTAAGCAAAATGCTTTAAAATACCGGTAAAAGGATGAAATAAAAGCGCGCAGATCTCTATTAGCCTGTGAAATCCTAACAGGTCTTGTTCCGTACGGCACCGAAACAAGAGTCCCAGTTTGTGTATATTTCTGGTGTCATATCGATGACGGTCCTCGTGAGTTTCATTTCATAGTCTTCCTTACGTTGTTTTATGAAAAGCAAATTTTGCAAAATTAGGCATATTATGCAGACCGGAGAAACCATTCCCACCGTCCTTCCTGTATTCCAAACAGCAAACTATTCGTACATCCCTTCTCCGAAGAGCCACCTGAAACAAAAATGCTATAAGACATGACATCATTAAACGGCGCATATAAACTGCTGACCATTTGCTTTCGAGCAAGGAAAATTTCGTCTAAACTTAAAACTAAATATTTTCTTAACCAGACATGATATCGATCTCTGGTTCTTAATGGTTAATAGATTTGTCCCTTAAGAAAAATTTTCCAATGTTGGAATTTTTAAACTTGCAGTTTTTTTTTTAAATTGTACCTAAATGTGATGTGCAGTGGCGTACTTATAATCATTTATATGTCTATATGGTTTATGAGTATCTCACAATTTTTCACGATTGTATTGGAACCTACTCGCTCATAAAATCAAACATCAATGAGAGTTATTCAATTTTAAGGGTTTTCAAAACAAGTTTAATTTTAGGAATAGTGTTGTATTAAGTAGAAATAAATAATAACAATTTTTCCAAAAATAAAATTAAAAGATTATAATTTAAAAAAAAATTAGAAGCTGTGTATCATAAGGGGCTAATAAGTTTTAATGACTTGCCCACAGCTGTTAAGGGTTTACCAACCCTTAGACTATTTAAGGGGAGGCTACGGGACTACTTGCGGGGAGAGCGGTGCAGTTGAACAATTGAATGTTGCATGTTTTTCAGGTAGATAAGCTCATTTCTGTGTAAACAATTTAGTAATGTTAGTGTATATTACCAAAACTGTGCTCTTGTCCCTTAAATCCAAATTGTCTCTCAATGAACAGTGTCTTAGTCTCAAAGAAGTTCGTCGTCTGTGCAACGAGGATCCTTTTAAAGAATTTTGATACGATATGTAGAGGATTATAGCTAGAAGTTGAACAGTTTTTGATTAGATTATTGGCAGCATTTGTGAAGAAATTATTGATTTCATGTGTTGATAATTAAGTATCGTTTTGATCTTTATTTGATCTCTAGTTATATTCCACATGCATTTTATGGTAGTATGAGCAGTATTTATAGCTTAATCGATTGCCTTTTTTAGATTTTTTATCACCCTCTGATATAATACTCTCTATCTTTTATATTTTGCTCTATTATTCATCCTTCCATATTGCTTACACATATTCAGAAAATCCAAATCCTCTCATATTTTACGAAGATCGTTATTAAACCTGTTAGTACAATACCAGAACAGAATTTTTGCACTCGCAGTTTTAATTACCTCCTGATGATGCTAACATGGTTAGCGAAACGCGCGTCCAGAGCAAACATTTTGTTTCGGTAATGTGGATAAAACCATGTTGTAGCAATTATTAAAAATTATATTTAATCATAAGCCCAGATAAACCCACACCAGATGCAAAAGATCGGCAAATTCATCGTCGGCCAACTTTAACCTTGACGTGGCGGTTATACGCGGCCTGCACCAAATAATATGGGTATGATTATAGAATTGTTCTTCAAAATTAAAATAGTTGGTCTGCACCAATGAAATGAAAACGTGTTTTGTTGTGGACTGGTTCAGGAAAAATAAAAATTTGCAATAGACATTCACTTTCTTTTTTCCCAACAGGCGGTTATGGAAATCTTGTGTTATTATGGCTGCTCTGACTTTTTTACAGAAATTCCTTTAATACGCTTTAATGTATGCCGATTTAAGGTTATTTAAACATTGAAAATGCTTCTGTTATCTTAATATAGGGCCTCAAATTGTGAAAAAGTACATGCTACATTTGCACCATGATGTCATACGCGTGAGAGATCGTGTTAGTTTGTTTATTTAAACTTAAATTTGATCATATGGTATCGAAATCGGTTCAAATGACTAAAATAAATTGGAACTAACTGAAACTGACCGAAAGTTGATTGAACGACTACCCAAAAGTGACCTAAAGCACGAACTAACCAAAAACATTAAATTTCATTAAAACATATCAGAAACGATTCAAACGTCTAATATACATTGTAACTAGCAAAAAGTAACCGAAAGTTGATTGAATAACTAACCAAAAGCAAATAAAAGCACCAAAACGGGCTAAAATGTATTGGAACAGATTCAAAATATTAAAGTAAGTTAAAACTAACCCAAATTAACCGAATATTGGCGACTAACCTAAACTAACCAAAAACATTCAAATTGGTTATAACGTATCGGAACTGGTTCAAATGACTAAAATAATTTAAAACTAATTGAAATCAGGCGATAATTGATTGAACGACTAACCAAAAGTATCCAAAAGCACCGAAAAGGGCTAAAACGTATCGGCACAGATTAAAAATATTAAAATAAGTTAAATTTAACCGAAGTCTGGAGACTAACTTAATTTGACCAAAAACATTTAAACTGGATATAACGCATCGCAATGGATTCAAATAACGAAAATAAATTGAAACTAACCGAAAGTTGATAGAACGACTAACCAAAAGCACTAAAACGGGCTAAAACTTATCGAAACAGGTTACAAACATTAAAATAAGTTAAAACTAACCAAAACCAGCAAGATTTTAAGGACTAACCAAAATTAATCAAATCATTAAATTTGATTAAAATATATCGGAACCGCTTCAAACCACTAATATAAATTGGAACTAGCTAGAAATAACCGAAAGTTGACTGAATAAATAACTAAAACTAACCAAAAGCAAATAAAAGCACCAAAACGGGCTAAAATGTATCGGAACAGATTCAGAATATTAAAGTAAGTTAAAACTATCCCAAATTAACCGAATATGAGCGACTAACCTAAACTAACCAAAAGCATTAAAATTGGTTATAACGTATCGGAACTGGTTCAAATGACTAAAATAATTAAAACTAACTGATATCAACCGGAAATTGATTGAACGACTAACCAAAACTAACCAAAAGTATTCAAAAGCACCAAAAAGGGTTAAAACGTATCTGCACATATTAAAAATATTAAGGTAAGTTGAATTTAACCGAAGTCTGGCGACTAACTTAAATTGACCAAAAACTTTTAAACTGGTTATAATGCATCGCAACAGGTTCAAATGACGAAAATAAATTGCCACTAACTGAAAGTAACCGTAAGTTGATTGAATGACTAACCAAAACTAACCAAAAAAACTAAAATTGGAACTAACGTACGGAGCCGGTTCAAATGATTAAAATAAATTAAATCTAACTGAAATTAACCGAATCTTGGTTAAACGACTAATCAAAACTAACCAAAAGTAACTAAAAACACCGGAAAAGGCTAATTTTCAGTTAGTTTTAATTTATTTTAACCATTTAAACCAGTTCCGATACGTTATACCCAATTTTAGTGTTTTTGGTTAGTCACCAAAATTCGGTTAATTCGTATTAGTTTTATCTTACTTCTATAGTTTTAATCTATTTCGAAACGTTTTAGCCCGTTTCGGTGCTTTTAGTTACTTTTTGGTAGTTGTGTTAGTCATTCAATCAACGTTCGGATACTTTCAGCCAGTTCTAATTTTCTTTTTGTCAATTGAACAGGTTCCGATACGTTATAACCAATTTTAAACGTTTTTGGTTAATTTTAGTTAGTCGTCAAAATTCGGCTAATTTGGGTTAGTTACTTATTTTAATACCTTTAATCAGTTCCGATACGTTTTAGCCCTTTTTGGTGTTTGTGCTTGCTTTTGATTAGTTTTGGGTAGTCATTCAATCAGTTTTCGGATAGTTTTAGTTAATTTTAATTTATTTCCGTCATTCGAACAGGATCCGATACATCATAACCAATTTTAATATTTTGGTTAATTTTAGTTAGTCGCCAAAATTCGGTTAATTAAAGTTAGTTTCAACTTACCTTAATATTTTTATTTTTAATATGTTCCAATATGTTTTAGCTCTTTCTGTTGCTTTTGATTAGTCTTGGTTAGTCGTTCAATCAGCTGTCAGTTAATTTCAGTTAGTTTTAATTTATTTTAATCATTTTAACCAGTTCCGATACGTTATAAACAATTTTAGTGGTTTCGGTTATTTTTGGTTAGTCACCAAAATTCGGTTAATCTGGATTATTTATAATATTTTTAATCTATTTCGATACGTTTTAGCCCGATTTGATGCTTTTACTTTCGTTTGGTTAGTTTTGGCTAGTCAACTTTAGGTAAAATTCGGTTAGTTCCAATTTTTTTTCAGTCATTTTAACCGGTACCGAGACGTTATAAGCATTTTTAATATTTTTGGTTAATCATCAAAATCGGTTAATTTGGATTAGTTTGAACTTACTTCAATATTTTAAATCTATTTCGATGCGTTTTAGCCCGGTTTGGTGCTTTTGGTAGCTTTTGGTTAGTCGTTCAATCAACTTTCGGTAAAGTTCAGTTAGTTTTAATATATTTTAGTCATTTGAACCGGTTTCGGTACGTTATAAGCAATTTTAATGTGTTTGGTTAGTCGCGAAAATTCAGTGAATTTAGGTTAGTTTAGAGTTAACATTATTTGTAATATGTTCTGATAAGTTTTAGCCCGTCTTGGTGCTAAACCTTTGGTTAGTTTTGGTTAGTCATTCAATCAACTTTCGGTTACTTTCAGTTAGGGCCAAATTATTTTAGTCACTTGAACCCGTTCCGATCATTGATTTGTATAGGAGTGGATTAGCAATAGCCGCGTGTCGCACTACTCAAAAGTGGCAACCTATGGGCGAAAAAACAGGTTTCTGCGCATGACAAAGTCGACGCAAAATGGAAAAACGTAAACAAAGAAGATACCGTTTTGTCATGCGCACTAAAACACTTGCCGTCTCAGCAGGCCTCGGTCAGGATCGAACTTGGCTTTTGTCTTTGGCGTGTTTTCGTTTTGACGGCGCGGCGTTTTGAGTTAATAATTCGAGTTTTGACTTTCTTTGGATCTAGTGTCTGTAGTTGCTTAATTAATTTTAGTTTAGTGGTTCACGTTGCTTTGTGCGTACCTTATTTTGATTTTCGTTTAGATTGAACAATACGCACATAAACAATGGGCGATGCTACCAAAATAGAATCCCGAAAGTGTATGGTTGTGTTTTGTAGTAGTAGAGGCAAAATACTCGGGATTTTCTATTTCAAGTAAGTCTAATTATTATAAGTATTACTTATTTATACCATATTGTTTGTTTCACTATGCTAACTGGGGCCCATTTCACAATCGGCAAGGCTGCTCTACCGAATATTTGGTGAAAAAATCACTTTCGAAGTCCGGGCCTGCCTATTTACCTTCACGGTGCAACAACTAGCTCCTACTAATTTTCTAATGCGCAAGTCCAAATTGAAATCTCTTTGTTTACATTTCGCGGTCGTAAATTTGCCATATTTGGTCTATTTATTGCTTATCCACTTCTATACAAATCAATGGTTCCGATACGTTATAATCAAATTTAATGTTTGTGGTTTGTTTTCGTTAGTCGCCAAAATTCGCATCGTTTTGGTTAGTTTTAACTTTAATTTTTGTAAACTGTTCCGATAGGTTTTAGCCCGTAAGCGCTATGGTTAGTTTTGGTTAGTGGTCCAATCAACTTTCGGTTAGTTTCAGTTAGTTCCAATTTATTTTAGTTATTTGAACCGGTTCCGACACGTTATAATCAAATTTAATGTTTTCGGTTAGTTTTGATAGTCGCCAAAATTGGGTTCGTTTTGATTAGTTTTATCTTACTTTAATTTTTGTAATCTGTTCCGATACGTTTTAGCTCGTTTTGGTGCATTTGGTTAGTTTTGGTTAGTCGTTCAATAAACTTTCGGCTATTTTCAGTTAGTTCCAATTTATTTTAGCCATTTGAACCGATTCCTATACGTTTTAATCAAATTTAGGTTTAAATAAACAAACTAACACGATCTCTCACGTGTATGACGTCATGAATGTGGCAAATGTGGTATGCACTTTTTCACGATTTTAGGCCCTATACTAGAAAAACAGAAACATTTTTAATGTTAAAATGCATTTTTAGATTGTCAGACATGCAGAATTGATTGGTTAAAACAAAAGTTCCGATATCATAATAATAAAAAATTTTCCCGTATGTGGCCAATATTCTGGCGTACACTGTATAACTACATAACTACATAAACTTTATTAAAAACTTTTACAGAAATTATACATAATAAATACATGTATACATTGACATTTGTGTGAAGTCCTTAT